>CALNHX010002408.1:0-180083 GCA_940337035.1 Agriotes lineatus | reverse complement strand
AAAATTTCTGTGTTTTTTTTAAGAACCCCTTGTTTTGTAACGATCTTGGGGCCGGGTCGTTGCAAACATATGACTCAGCGTCTCCCAGACTTTGAGGAACGACCTTGGCGCGCGATTACGTCAGCGTTGCCGGAAGGATCGAGCAAGGTCGCGAAGGTTCCGGAATGACTCATTCGTTGAGATATAAATACGGGCAAAGGAAATAAGAGGACAGTCGAAATCGAAGTGGAAGTCCAAGTGCCGACTCCAGCTTGGAAGGAGCTGCCATATAAATAAACCCATGTGTACATAAATCTATCGAGATAAATAACGCGTGTATAACAAATAAATATAGCCATATAAATAATTAATGTTGAAATCGAGTGTAAATAAATAAAGTATATCTGTTGTTAGAAATAGTTCCTGATTAGTTTATAGATAATTTGTGTTCCTCCTTATAGTCTTGTGTTTTGTAAATAGTAAAGATAAATTGTGGTAAATAAATGCTTAAAACAAGAAGCGGCGTATAATTTTTAATAGCCCAAAACGGTAAAACGTATCAGTTTGATTTTTGAATAAAAATTTAACCATTAACAAAAACAACTCAATTTAAAATGGATACTTCATTCTGCCGGACCTTGTACTTTGACGTTTCTCATAATATAGCAGGCGATGTTCCACTGCTATCACGCTGCTGCTACGTCACTTGCGTGCTAGTATATTTTGGTTTTTCTCTAAAATTTATGCAGTTATTTGCAATTTAGGATTTTTGTGCACATCTACACGGTGACGGCTTTCATTAAAAAAAATAATTATCGAAATTGGCCCGGTGGAAGTCTCAAAATAGATGTCGAAAGAAAACGCTTCACGTTTTGAATATAGATAAGCTAGATAGTATACATAAGCTGGTTTTGTCAAAAATAATTAACTGTCAGTTTGACAAAACGTTTAAGGACGAACGGACAGTGTTTGTTATTATACACACATTACGATCACGATAGTCTGTTTATTCACTGCTGGATGTAGGCCTTCCCCTTGTTCCACTTATGTTAGTCTTGAGCGATTTATTGCCATCTCATACCTGCTATTTTTACTACGTCGTCTCTTCATCGTGTATTTGGTCTTCCCGCACGGCGTTTAGTTTCCCTTGGACGCCAATCTATTATGCGTTTTGTCCACCTCTCTTTTTACTTCCTTTTACAATAAAGGAAGTATTGGATTCACCCCAAAAATTCGAAATTGAGTTTTCAACAGATCTTCACGTTTTAGAGTTCCCTGAACCCAAAAAACATATTTTTGTTCATTGATGTGTCTGTGTGTGTGTGTCTGCGTGTGTGTGTGTGTGTGTGTGTGTGTGTGTGTCTGTCTGTGCGTCTGTCTGTGAACAGAATATCTCAAAAACGAAAAGAGGTATGACGTTGAAACTTCATATATAAGTTTTGTGTACTATGTAGATGCGACAGCGAGCTTTTGAAGAAAATCGCATAACCGTAAGTAGGTGTTTACTCTTGTGATTTTTCAGTTTTTTTCAATTTTTTCAAAAACGGCTCTAACGATTTTTTTTAAACTTTACATTTTTATTACATTTTTCATGTGTATTGATGTGAGATAGGTGATTTTCTAGTTGAATACTTCTAAAGTGGGTTTCTTTTGTTTTTTTTTCTATTTTTTTTATTAACTCATATTTTAAATAGAACACCCGGTATATTATTACATTTTTGAATTCAGCTTAAAATTTTAGAGAAAATTTTTCTCTTCAACTAACGCTCTATTTTGTACCGTTTTTATAGAATTTGTAATTTTTTATAATTTTTGACAAATGCTTAAAAAGTAAAAATGAAATTTTTGACTAATTATAAGATCACTGTAAAAGGAAGTTGTGTGCGTGTATCGCACCAGATTTTTTTTATTCTAGCGATATGTCCAGCCCAGAACTAACTAAAAATACACACAATATACACTGATGTGTGTGTATAATAGGTCCTGGGCTGGACATATTATACACATTATCAGTGTATATTGTGTGTGTATTTTTAGTTATACGTGTATAACAAGGGCCGTTGCTTAATAACCTTAAACCTTGTGTACAGTAATAAGTACATCTGTACCTTTTGCGTTTTATAGTGTTTTAGCGGTTTTTATTAAATTTAAATGACAGCTCCAATGACATCTTAGACTGAGTAAAAATAAAGATAATTAACCGAAAAAGATGTATTTATGTAATATAATAATAATAATAATAATAATAAGCGTCTTTATTACTTTTCGTGCATATGCACATATATGAAAAAAAAGTACATATATATCGTATACACAACACGGAACAGAAACAGCGAAGTTTAACCAGAGGTCATTCTTCCACTTAACTATTCCTGCACCGTAATCGTGCTACACATGAGCACAATAAAATAACAAACAAAATCGTTGAAAGAACAAACTAAAAAACAGATAGTTGTAATACTAAAATTAAGAAAACCTAATTAATTAAAAGATACTCTTTATATCTGATATGTAATGAACGTAAACCACCACTTTTAAATTTAAGATCAAGCGAATTATAAAGAGATACATTGTAACTAAAACTTTTTCGAAATAACGCAGACTTATGCTGAATCATAGTGAGTCGATTCGGATTTCTGAGATCGCGATTGTGAATAGCCTCCCTAAACACAAGCTTTTCTGTTAAATACTTCAGCTCTTGGGATTGCATTAGTTTCATTAAGAACACAAAAAAGTGTAACTTAACTGTATCGGACATTCTAAGCCATTTAAGTTCATTTAAATTGGCAGAAGCATGATCATATTTCTTCAAATTAAAAATAAAACGACAGCAAGTATTTTGAACATATTGTAGGCGATTTTTAGTTAACATATCCAAACAAGGATAATAAACAATATTACAGTAGTAATAGGTAGGCAATATTAAAGTTTCACAAAGTTTTTTTCTCATTTTAAAATTAAGTATATATCTGTTTGCATATAGGACTTTCATTTTAGAGTAGCTCTTTTGCATGTATTATGGTTAACCACATTTCATTCCCCTAACCTTTAAACAACGTTACCTCACTGACAGCTACGGGTGTACCTTGTTGCTTATTGTATGTTTTGAGGATTGTATTTGTAAAGTTTACAAAAGTTTAAAAAAAAATAAGAAATTTAATGATTTATTGAAATAAAATGTTACAATTCGAGGTATAAAATTTAGAAATAGTTTCTACGTGTTTATTGCAAATCGGAAGACTATATACTCGGCATCTACAAGCAGGCTTGTTGGTTTAATCGCGCATGCGCAAACTAAACTAATATCCACTACTTAAAATTTAATTGGAAACAGTTACAAGCAACAACTGTTCACACAATTTTAATCGAAATTCAAATAAAACCCTAATAATTATATAGAGGTACGCGTGTACCTATCCGTGTATTAGTAGATGATTGTTGTTGTGTATACAAGGGTTAAGGTATAATAACGTTGGCGACCGAACTGTTCGGGTCGCCGACCCAAATATGCCATCTTAACATACATACCTACTAAAAATGGAAAAATATATTTTGACTTGGTATTTACAAACAATAAAAATAGTACAGAGGTTACAGTAATTAGAAATCCTAACAGTGGGGACAATGATATGTGTTGAATCACAATTAAAATTAAAAATAAAATACTAAAAACTAAACAAGAATATGAAAATTATCACTGAATCTGCTGATTAGGTAATAAAAATTGGCAGAGTAAAGACGTAAATGATGCTACTAATCTATTATATTCTAATATCAGTAAAGTGTTAGATGAAACAGCACCAGTAGAAACCAAATGATTCTGGGAAAAAATGTGATTAGTTGATAACGGACAGGGATACAATTACAAAAACTACTCAATGCCGACTCTCTTTCACGTGGTGAACCCTGTCAACCGAAAAACCCTACTGAAGATCTGGTACACAACCCAGGTGGAAAGCGGGAGAAATAGCTCTCCGAAAAGGGTGTTGGGCAAGGGGTTTACAACTTATCCCATAAACCAAATCTCGTTACGAATACTCTAATTTCGACGGATACCAAGACAATGGACAAGACAGAGGACAAAAAACATGACTCTTGGAACTTGGAACATCATAACACTTTATCAAGCGGGCGCCCTAGATGAGACCTTGAAGGAAATAGAGAAATATCACCTGTACATAATAGCCACGCAAGAAATGAGATGGCCAGGACAAGACAAACTACGCAAACAAGACTGGGATATATTGTAATAGCACCCTCGCTTAAAATGGGGTTGGTTGGCACAGTGAAAGGACGCCACGGCAAATTCTCGCTTGGAAATTACTTGCTAGTTTTCTACTCAGAGGGATAGCTGTAGGCCTCCTCTCCATGTAGCACAAAAAGATCTGCCATCCAATGTCTGGAACTACCCCAAAATCGTCACTGCAGTTGGCTTGCACTCAGCGACGCATCGGGTGAAAACTTACTGGCCTAATTGCACTATCTTGGGAGCTTATACACTTGGGAGAATTACACCCACAGATGCCCAGCAACTTAGTGAATAACTTTACACAAAACTGGCTTTACAAATGACTTTTTATTCAAAACTTAATAGCACAATAAATGTGAAGCTCCATTTGCTCCCAAGATGAAAATTTTAAGCTGGTTTAATTCTTTATGACAATGGCTGTCTCGTAACTAAGCAACTAGATTTACAATTGTTTAAAAGAAATTACGTTTGATTACATGTTTGAACTTATGGACTACAGCTTTGATGTCATGTCTGCATTTTCACTAAATTGTCCTTTTATTGGTATAAATGTCACCACATGTTTAGAAACCAAAACATAATTTTTAACTTTTATAAATTAATTATACGCACATTTCGTAAACCAACTATTGTATACGGAAATGCATGATAAAGCTGTCAGCATTGCTCGAATGACCTGGTGAATAAACTGCAATTATGCAGAATTGCTATCACCGTTTGTTATGAAAATTAACACGGAAGTAGAAATACGAGTTGAACTGGGACAATGCACTGAACCTTTGTAATTTACTTCATAGTTTTAAGCATATTAATAGGAAATTTTTAGTCAATAAATGAATACAGTTTGAAATCTCTTTCTGCATTCACGAATCTCTGCCAGAACGAATCCAAGTCTCTTATTACATCCCTTGTGTGAGACTGCACAAGGTGTTCTGGCATCCTCCATCCTCTTAACGGAACCAAGTCTGCTACATTATTTTGTGTGAGACTGCACAAAACCGTTGGTTTACATCCTTTTTAATTCCTGCGCTCTTAAAACGTATTCTGTAATTGTCCAAATTAAAATCATACAGTCCACTTCAAGCTCCACCCTGAACACCACACTTTGCTCGGCTTTTAATTTTCACTTTGGTTTGTAATGCACTGCTACACTTGAGGTCTTTCAGCATCTCACTAATTGTCTTTCGATCCGTTACCTTACATTTTCCCATTGCTTGTTTAATACATAACGCTCCTACAATTTCTGTACTGAACAAATCATTCTGTATCATTTTATTCACATTATATCTGACGTTACTAAGCTCAAGTCCGTCAGTTACAAATTAAATTGTATTGGCTCTTCAGAACATTTATGATATCTGAAACTCTGACCGTAGCCCTTCTGAAACCTGCCTTGTCTCATGTTAACTTTTATCCCTCAAATTACTAGTTACTACTGCTCACATCAAGTGCACTTATTAATGTAAAATACTGATTATCTTGCAATAATAAAATATTCAATTCTGTGCTCATGTTCACCTTATTAATTCTGTTACTTAGGCAATCAGAATTGCTGTGGGCAGTAAACTATTACAGAATTCCCCCAAATTTTGAAAATTAAAATCACTACGCATGATTCTTAATTCTTTGCATACCTCGTTTTGCATGGTTTGTCATTTTAATTATAAAAAATATTATTCCATGGCTTCAATCTCTCTTTTAATCAACCTGATCTGGCACTCAAATTCCATCAAAACTTTAAATTCTATCAACAAAACTAACATTAACTAATCTACCCTAATCTGAATGTAACTTAAACAAGACTATTCCAACATTTGTCAAACTAACCTAATCTATTCATCATTATTTATTTATGGGTAAATTGCTGAGACATAAAAACGTCTTCTGATTTTATTGTCGTGCTCGTTTATCAATTCATAAGTGTTTCCGTTACTTAGAATCTGCTTTATTTCGCACAAATCTTCTCTCTTTGGTCGGCTACCTTTAGCTTCTTTATAATCACGAGATCTTCTATTCTGAAATGTGTTCGTTTCTTAACTCTTTTGTTTTGGTTCTCTTCGTATCTATTCTGGATTTTCTTTACGCGTTGCCTAATCTTTTCCAACAATTCTACAATTTCTGTTGCATTTTCTTCCTTTCTCAAAGGCCTTGCAGGTACGAAGTTCTTGCATAACCTTGCTGGACTCATTTTCGTTGTTATATTGGGTAGGTATGTTGTTAATAAATTCTTGAACCCATCTGTTGTGATGTTCGTGGGACATTATCCTTAAGTATTTAATCGTTTCTTTTATGTAACGTTCTGCCACATTAGATTACGGATGTGGTATGCTACGAAATACGTTTTAATTATCTTTTGCTCTAAATTGTTGATTCATCTGGCATTCTTAAAATAGTTTGCATTGTCGGCCAATATCTTCTTTGGTTTGCCTACTTACTGGAATTTCTCAACGGATCTTATCACATGTTCTGTGTTGCTGTTCTTAAGTGGATATAATTAAATGTACTTCGAAAACACATCCGCCATAATTAAAAATGTGCCTGTACCCATATTGTCCTGGTACTAAATTTCCAAAATAATCAATTGCAATTAATTCCAAAGGTTCGTTGACTCGTATGCTTTTAATCAAATTTTGGTTCGTGTGATTTTTTCTTTTGCGAATTGACAAATTTTGCAACAATTTGTGAAGTGTTTAATTAATTTAGTATCGTTCTTCGTATAAAAACACTCTCGAAACATTAACCATGTGTTTCTTCCCCCACAGTGTCCAAATGTGTGGTGTATTTTTTTATAACGTTGATAGCATCTTTCTTACATAATACTAACAATTCTTTTCCACTCAATAATTTTACCAATAAATCTTCGGCGATGCTGTAACCTTTATATTCTTGATCTGGACTTTCTTGTACTAAATTTCTTATTTGCTGAATTTCTTGCTTCTTCTTTTACTTAACAATTCTTCTTCGAAAATCTCCCTCGTTGATAAATTTTCTCTATCCCTATTAATAATTGGTTCTGTGTTCGGTTGTTTGCTGCATCCTTCCTGCTTAAAAATTCGGCTACCGCATTCATGTTTTCTGGTCTGTGTCTAATTTCGAAATCATATTGCTGTAAATACAACGCCCATCTGTACAATCTGTCGTTGTGGAACGTTTTATTTTTGAGGAACGGTATTGCTGTATTATCGACTTCTATGAAACATTTATTTCCTGTTAAATAGAATTTTAATGTGTTGATCGCGTGTATCTTGTTTCATATCCCTTTAAAATCCGTGAGATAAAGCAAATCGGGACGTCTACTCCTTGTTCTTGTATTAACTTTGCAGCAATGGCCATCTCAGACGCATCCGTAATTAAAATGAAGCTTTCTTTGAAATTGGGGTATTTGAGTAATAACCCTTCATGAAATTTTTGTTTCAAATGGTTGAATGCTCTTTCTCTCCCGTCATTCCATATTCACTTACTGTCCTTTCTTAATAGCTCGACTAAGGGTAACGTTAATTCAGAATAGTTTGCTATAAATGTCTTGTAGTAATTAAGCAAGCCAAGTAAACTTCTCAAAGTTTTTAGATTCTTGGGGCGAGGTAAGTTTTTTATTTCTTCTATGCGTTTATCGCTGATTGTGACCCCATTGTTGCTAATTTCGTACCCTAAGTAGCTTACATTCGGTTTTATGAATTCGCACTTGGTTAAATTCAATTTTAACCCATTTTCGTTTAAAGTTTCTATGACTAATTCTAAATGTAACAAATGTTGTTCCACGTCTTCTGAAAAAATCAACATATCGTCTATGTAATGCACGCAGAACTCGTCGTATGTATTTAAAACTTGTTGCATGGCTCTGACTAAAGCTGCACATGACGTTGTCAAACCAAATGGGACTAGTTTGAAAAGGAAAATTTCCCCTTCTATACAAAGGCCTGTATATTTTCTCGATTCCTTGTGTAACGGAATAAGCTAAAATTATTTTTTCAGATCTAATTTAGGAAACACCTTATCCCATATTTGATTTAGTAAGGCGTCAATTGTTTGAAGACTTTTATATTGGGGTTTGGTAATTTGATTTATCCTACGTGCTTCTAGACATAATCTAAGAGTACCAGCGTTCTTCTTCACCACCACCATTGGATTCACGAAGTTTGTTTTTGAGTGTTCTACTACACCATCATCAAGCATCTTTTGCAACTCATGTTTGCAACCCGCACACCCGCAACTGCACAACTTGCTTCGGAACGGTCTCATTCAAGGCCCTAATTCGAATGCTCAAGTTGAATTCTGAATGCCCAGAAAACTCCGCGAGACCCTTTTTTAAAAATCCGGACGCCGTGATACTAGAGAGGACGCCCGATCGTGACTAGAAACGATCAGATGTTCGCAACTATTGGTTAAAAATGGAGCAGGCGATTAATTCGGCAATGTGTGTAGCTGAAGTGCTACGGGGATGAGAGATAGCGCTACCAATTTTTGGCCAAGCTTGCGAGAAAGGGTTTTTGCTCAACACGTGTTGTAAGGGAAGATAATTGGTCGGCCTTACCTGGTGGCGAAAGTTATATTTGTTATTTTGCCAGCTGGTAACTATCGGCCCAATTGGGCTAGCTTGCCGAGAGGGTCGTAGGGTTCCATCTATGCTGAAAGAGAATACACACAAAAAAATAAGGAGAGGGCGCCAGGTCCTCGACTCAGATCTAATCCTTGTGCCGACCTTCACAAGGTAATTCCATCAGAACAAAAGTAAACAAATCAACGACCAATAAAAATATCACAGCTTTATTATCAAACAGGTAGGTAGGTAGGTACTATAGTGCAACTACAAATACAAATATATGGCGATTCGAACAGGCATCAAAATGTATACATGTATGTAAATATAATATGCATAAATATATCGAGCACATGCAGATTGAATAAATGTTTCGGGCCGAATATAAATAGGCAGTAACAAATTTAAATATAATATGCGGCAATATATATAGCGAGCACATGCAGATCAAATAAGTATTTCCAGCCGAATATAAATATGTAGTAGCAAATTCAAATATCCTATGTATAAATATAGTGAACGCATGCAGATTAAATAAATATTTCGAGCCGATTATAAATCTTTCCCATGCAAATTATCGGTAAAATTAATTTAGGCCGCAATACGGCGGACAATACAAACATTCAAAAGAGAGAGACAGCAAAGTTACGAAGGGCGTCGCGGAGGCAATTAAGAAAAGAAATATTAATTTAGCGGAGGACGAACCGGTACTGAGCGCGAGACGGGCTCCAAAAGCAAATACGTCGATACAGAGCGATACAAGCCTAACCGGGCTAACGTTCAACCCCGAAGGTTAGCTTTGACCGCCGTTGAAAAGTTACTCAAGGTATTTTCTAAGTATCGGAGCAACAAACATTTGCGTGGCCACACTAATCACTTCGATGTCCCTAATATTAAAAACGCATCGGGGTAACCCCATATAATATTAATTATAACAAGCGCTTGGATCAGCTCTTTATCCGGTTTCTACCGAAACGAATTAATTAATCAAGTCGCGGCGATTCGAAAGTAAAGCTAACGGCTCTCGCGGGAAGGCATTGCGCCACAGCCAACATTACCAACTATATGTGCAAATGGCGGCGTCTGGGGACCGCAATAAAACGTAAGTACGAATTTGAGTTTAAAATGAATGAGCGAAAGACCTAACACACGGATTGCAGGGGGGGGGGTCCGCGGGGCAACGGCCAGCGGGGCCACTTATAACTTGTTACTTCCGTCGAGGCGCCTGTGACGTCCGAAACGCCCCAGTCTTCAGCAGAACTCCAAAATCCTAGCTCCGGTAAGTCTATCTAATATTAACTTCTAAACTACATAAAATGGCCGCTTGAAATTAGGCACAGCCCTATCGTAACAACAAATCTAACATAATCAACAACCTGCATGGGAGGCAGTACACCCTGAGGCACAATTCTCCCTAATCTCTAACTATACGAAGCATTGCTGTACTATAATAAAACTTAACGGGCGCAGCAAGCGATAAATTAAGCTAACGTCTTGCCTGTAGGAAGGTGTATCGAAGGCCAGCCCTTCCGATTGCTCCCAGGCAATCTGGCACAGGTGGGGGCCGCAGAGAGGCGAAGCCACGACGGCGGCTATCGAGGACGGGACCAGCTATGGGCGCCGTGGATGTCGATGAGGTAAGTGGGGTGCTAACGCCTATTCCCAGGCGTAGCCCACGGGGGTTGTAGATCGTACAAGCATTACTTCGATTACAGGGGTCCAGCCAAGAGCGACAGAGCGGGAAGTATTCAATCTCCAACGGGAGGTATCCAACCCGACCGGAGGTGGCTATAAGCGTACAATACCCATATGTATTGCCGAATAAGGAAATAAGGCCCTTTCTTACCTGACGATGGTATTTAGCCAAGGGAAAGTGCAAGAATAATGCTAGCCTCAGACGAATCCGCAGTTGCGGACGACGTAAGTACAGCCAAATCAAATACGAACGTCTTAAGGGCACATGTGCTTTGTAGATCCTCCAAGGAATCGAAACGGAGCGAAGCTACACTAATTAGCTCATAAATTAAGCACACAGCCAAGGCACTAGCAGTCTGCACCAAGTTTAAAATGGGAAAAAAGCTCAAAAATTCACCAGTTACTAGTTATCAAAACTTTCCAAAATTTTGGCCA
The DNA here is from genome assembly GCA_940337035.1 of Agriotes lineatus. Taxonomy (NCBI): domain Eukaryota; kingdom Metazoa; phylum Arthropoda; class Insecta; order Coleoptera; family Elateridae; genus Agriotes; species Agriotes lineatus. The sequence goes on along the minus strand of CALNHX010002408.1, from coordinate 169,188 downwards.
GAGATACAAACAACCCTGAAGAAATTTGACTGCAATAAGAGATATCCGTATCTAGCAACAAAAGGAATAGTTCAATATAAATGTAATAATGGTTGCCTAGCCGCTATACTTAAATATCTGTAGAAATGTAATCCAGAATAAATTTAATTTGTAAAATATGGGTAATTATTCGAAGAGTTGCTTACGAAACTGCTTGATAATTATAGGGAAATATTTAAAACTAGTGTACCGCTAACCAAACCTAATTTGAAGCATGCGGAAAATTCCAAAAGCCACGTATTAATACTTAAGGATAGAAATTCAACTAGCGAATGTTTGCACATACAGGGGTCGCTCCAAAAGTACCGTAACGGTGTGTTTTATGGCTCATATATAAACTTTTTTAATGCTCTAACGAGCGTTTTGAGTGACGTCCAAATCCTCGACAAAGAGACCGGCATATGAGCTACGCGCAGCTGCAACGAAGGGACTGTACTTATTCGAAGGCAGCTTGGCTACGCATATGCGCTACCGTCTGCTTGATTAATTTATGAGCACACAGCTTTGGTTATCAAAGTATAGGCCGCTAAAACACGTGGCTGATGGTTTGGGAATATGTGTAGCTGCCGGAATTTTTGCTAGTGTGCGTTAGCCCGAACAATTTATATAACACTGCCGCCATCAACCTTAAGGTAGATTAATTTTTCTTTGAGTTAGCGTTACTAATTATAGCTATGCGCGATTATAGGCCCGCTTCGCTATTTTCTTTTGGCCCAGGAATGCTGGAGTATGCCCTGAAACATGTTAGCTGTCACATGGATCGCTCCAGTTTGTCATAGTTGGAAACTGTTTCACAGAAGCCAAAGACTTTCTTGCATCTGAGAAGATCCAGCATCTACAGTTCCTGCAAACTTATTTTTTCTTTCCTTACGATGCCTGCCGATAAAGCTGCCTTGGAAATTCTGAATGCCAAGGCTACATTTGGGCATTATTTCTATTTTGCAACATTTTATATTCAATCGTCACTTGTGGGTAAGATAGTACCAGTGAAAGTTTCTTAAGCGCTTAAGACAGCTAGTGAAAGGTAGCTAAACATGTATTTTTTTCATATACTTACTATGTTCTATTCTTCTAAGTTTTTCGAAGATTAACGACGGACTTGCGTTTTATTTCGAAGGTTAGAGATTAGTCCTTTGCAAGCGCCTGAAAGGCTGCATGCCAGATAGCATACGTTTTTCTCTGACATATTCCTGCGTAGCCCTATTAACACTATGATTATGCACTTCAATACTATTAAACGCGCGGTTTACTTTTGAGCCAAACTTTAATAGCTTTTATTCGCTATTTAATTATGTTCTTTCGCCTAACTTAGCTTTTGTATACAGGGTGGGTTTTTTAAAGTGTTACAAGGCGGTATCTCGAAAACAGTTTAAAATATTTTCATGAAATTTCGGTGAGGTAATTGGGAGATGGGGGACATATTTAAACATAAGTTTGACATCCTCCTCTCTCTATTTTGAGGGGTGAGGGGTAACTTTAGAATTTTAAATAAGATGATGTGCTTTTGTTTATAAAACTCGAATCTACGTAAAAAACTACGTATGTGTACAACGTTGTCGAAATGATCTTTCAGTTACGGAATTATGGTTAACTAAACTTTGATTGAATTTAGAAAATAAATAAAATATACTAATAAATCAAGTTTCCTTATTTTAAATTATTCTTCGTTTCCATGGAAATAGGCTATTTTTACTTTAGTCAGTTGAGAATTTTGACGTTTTAATAATTATTTCTCGTTTTATTGCCCAATTAGCCAGAAAAGCGAATTTTAATGTGCAAGTTAAGACGTTGTTAATTTTGGGGAGTGCAAAAAAACTACAGAGAAGCTGCACTAGTGTGGGCGGAGAGGTTTCCTAATAACCCAAAATCTCACATGAAATTTAAAAGGCTAGAAACCATAAGTCGTACTACTGGCAGTCTGAAGACGAAACCACGAGTTCGGAAGCGAACTAAAACGGACTACCCCAATTATTAAACCAAAACGTAAATCCTGACATGTGGTTTCAACAGAACAGAGCCTCATCCCATTACGCAATACAGGCCCGTCATTATTTGAATGAAATCTTTGAAAACAGGTGGATTGGTCGAGCTGTGCCGGTCAACTGGCATGCTATGTCCCCCGATTTGAACCCCCTTGACTTTTTCTTGTAGAATTTTATAAAGGACAAAATGATAGTGACTGCAGCTACGAGGGGCACTGCTAAAGTTTGCGGAAAATTTAAAACAAAACACAAATTACGTTATGTAAATTGCTTTATTGTTTCTCAAAATATTTTCCTTTAAAATCTATACACTTTTGCATCCGATGAAACCAATCCGCAAAACACCTTTTCCACTCTGAGCGAAGTACCTCCAAAACAAGCGATTTAAATGCTTCAACGACCTCTTCAGGCGATCAAAAACGCTCGCCGCCCATTTTATTTTTGATGTATCCGAATAAGAAGAAGTCATTGGGCGCTAAATCAGGCGAATATGGGCAATGAGTCATTAATTGGATGTTGTTACTGGTCAAAAACTAGACAGTTCGCCGTGCTGTGTGAGCGCTTGCATTGTCATGATGAACAATGATTCGCCGGTTTACGTTGTTTCTTCTGATTTCAGCAATAACTTCCGGAAAACAAATTGAAGTCTACCAGTCAGCATTAACTGTCCTGCGATTTTCTAATGCAACAGTTGCAACATGACCCGTTTTTCCGAAGAAACGAGCAATCAATCTTTTCGAAAGGCTTCTTCAACGCACCACTTTTGTTGGTTTAGGTTCATTTTGAAACACCCATACAGTCGATTGCTGTTTAGTTTCAGGCTCATATGAATATATCCAAGATTCTTTACCTATTACGATGTTATATACAGAATTTGAACGACCACCTTCGAATTTGTTTAGCATTTCCTTGCACCACTTGACAGGTGCCTGTTTTTGTTCTTCTTTCAAATTGTGAGGAATCCAACGACTACAAACCTTCCGGACATGCAAACGATCGTGCAAAATCGTATGTATTTGTTTCGCCGCAATGCCTAAGGATGTCTCTATCTCACTATGGGCCGGTTGCAGAAAGCTATGTTAAGTCTGGTGTTAGCTAACATCGCGTCAAAGTGAACAAAAACGAATCAAATCTCAAATGCTTATGGTAACTAATACATTAGTAAACAAAATTTGATGCGATTTTGTTCACTTTGACGCGATGTTAGCTAACACCAGACTTAACATTGCTTTCTGCAACCGGCCCTTATATGTCACATGCCGATCTGATAAAATCGTTTCACGCACAGCATCGATATTTTTCGCGACAACAGAGGTGCATGGACAACCTTCGCGAAGATCGTCATCAAACGTTGGTCTTCCACGTTTGAATTCTGCGAACCATTAGTAAACCGTAGTTTTGGAGGGTGCTTTATCTCCAAATAACGAACAAGTTTTTCCACACATTGCTGCGGTGTTAAACCGTATCGAAAATCATAGAAGATCATCACTCGAAAATTACGATTCGAAATTTCCATTTTTCACACAATTATTACTCTGTTAAATTCTGTTGAAACGAAACTGCTCGGTTTGAAATCCAACTGTCAACTGAATTATAGATTTAAAACGTCAAATTTTACGAATATGACAATTGCAGAACGCTGACAATGCAAAGAGTACTCGATTCCGCGAACTTTAGCAGTGTACCTCGTACAACTTTAAATTATATAAAAGACCGAATCCGCTATGCGCTTGCTTATCAGTGACATCTGAAATGTTACAGTGTGTAATGGTACCTTTTTTCCGTGCCTATACTTTACTGTACCCTGAATTTATATTGCCCTTTGTTTTGCTAGTTTAATCAGTCGTAGAAGCACAAAACCCCGCTCTTACCTCAATGTAGCTACGGCAAAGTCAATATTGCTGTAGCGGTCCTGTTCGTTGTCACCTAGAATACTGTAATTATGCATGCAAAAACTGCCAGCAACAAAAACTAAACAGTTTATATAAAAAGATATATAATCTGTAAAAGAAACACGTACAGGGAAGTACATTCACATAATAGTAATTAACGTATTAAGAGGGGTAACCCAGTCTTAACATTCGAGCATATTTTTACCACGAACGCAGCGAAGCGAGAGTGGTAATTTATGTGAGAAATGTTAAGACGGTTACCCCTCGAAATGCGTTCATTAGTTTATTGTTCATTGAAGCAATAATTTTGAATCAATAATAATTACTAAAAACTGCTAAATCGAAATGGGACTACCATGAATTTGTGTGATGTTGCTATAGTGCATGCATGTTAAATTTATCTTAACATTCGAGGACGCGATCATGTTAAACACTGTTTAACATTTCAATGAACAATAAAAACATAAAAAGAATAAACCGTGAAAATACATGCAGGTTACACTGTCAACAATGTAGCATTATTATTGTACATATCTGAGGGCTAAGGCTGTTTCTACTTGATTTTATCTATCTATTAAAAATAAGTGTGACATATTTAATATGTAACGCCAGTCGCAGTCCCAACACAAACCGTGCGAAAATGTTTTAAGTCTCACCCACAAATTTTCGGTTATGGTTATTTTCAGACCGCGCGGTTAACCGCTTGCTGATTCATGCGGGTTCACTCACCACAAGAATTTTGACTCAGCATTGACGCCCCGCTGTGTCGGGCACTCGCGCTTTCACTGGTTACACAAGATTTCGTGATTCGCTATTAAGCTTCTGGTGTTCTCAATTTTGCTGGCTCGTATAGTAAATTGGCGTAGTTAATTAAAGGAACTAACCTGGTATTTGTATTTCTGTAAGATGAGCCAGGAATCAGCTCCGAATACTGCTAAACGTTGTACACATACGTAGTTTTTTACGTAAATTCGAGTTTTATAAAGAAAAGTACATCATCCTATTTAAAATTCCGAAGCTACCCCTCACCCCTCAAAATAAAAAGAGGAGGATGTCAAAAATATGTTTAAATGTGGCCCCCCATCTCTCTATTACCTCACCAAAATTTCCAAAATATTTTACACCGTTTTCGAAAAGTCGCTTTGTAACACTTTAAAAAAACTCATCCTGTATTATATTAACATGCCGAGTCATCTTGAATTTAGCAACAACTGGGGGTTGCTAAAATGTAATAATCAGTTTACATTACTTGGTTTCATTAATATGCTGCAGTTAATACTAAAAATTTAGTCAAAACACCCATTTCCTAGTCAAAACTAGTTCCAACAATGCACACTCGTCAATATTAGTTTTAACTAGTCAAAACTAGATTTACCTAACCTAACCTACTCTTTTTTTGGGTGTACTGAACGCGCAAATTTCTAACCCAACAAGTGCCCCTTTTTAAATTTTTAACTAAAACTACAACTATAACTAATACCACAACTAAAAACCCATGGCCTCGGGAAGCCGCTTCTGCATTACTTCCGAGGCCTAACTTTGTCAGAGCGTTGCTCTCCTCTTTTGTAGTATTTCTGCTGACTGCATCGTGATGTTAACTGGACGGGGTGCGGGCCTCCACGGTATCCTTCTTGCTTCGGCTCGGAGAACTTAGTGCCGAAGTTTTCAGGATGCCGTTTCCCTCCGCTGACCCTGGCCGGCTCCTTTTGATGCCTTCTCTGGGGAGCAGATTTCTGTGAATTCCTTAATTCCTCGGCTCGGAGTACTTAGTGCCGAGGACCTCAGGGGGCTGCTTGCCTCTGCTGGTTCCTTTCCAGCTCCTTGTTTCGCCTCATGATGTTCGAGGCCAACTCGTTCACCGCTCTCCATCCCTCCTTGTCACGGAGTATGGGGACGAGGTTTGCTGGGCTTAGATCTTTGCCCTCTCTAAGCGACGCCGCGACTCTCATTTGTTCCCAGCGGAGACATTCGAACAGTGTGTGCTCCGCTGTATCGTCTTCCTCGCAGTGGTCGCATCTGGTGGAAGCCAGCTTCTTTATACGGTGCATGTAATAGTTGAAGCAACCGTGACGAGTGAGGAGCTGAATTAGGTGGTAGGGCAGCTCCCGACGTTTCCTTTCTACCCAGTGTTGGAGATGGGGTATGAGAGTCATGGTCTACTGGCCTTTCTCGGAGCTGCTCCAACAGCTTTGCCATTGCACGATGGTGTCTGCGCGGGAGTTGGCTGGATCTCCGCGCCTCGTGGCTCTCTCCTTAGCTAGTAGGCCACTCTTAGTGCCATTTGCCGCTGGACTCTCAGCGTGCTCTCAGCTCCCCTGCTTAGAGGATTTAATTAAATTAAAAATGTTTCGTACTTTTAAAAAAAATAAAAACTGGCCTACGATCTAAGTCTAAAAATTAGCAAACTTTTAAGCCATCATACAACTTAATCGATCCAGTATCTTCGGGGAAGATAGCGAACAAAGATACAAAGAAAGAAAGAGAGCAACGATTTTATGTTACAGGATTACGCAACAAGAGCTGTAGGAAGCATACTACAGGCGTGTTGGAAAAGTGATTCCACGAGAGCATTATTGCTCTACAGCTCGAGTTGCGTACTATAATTTTTCTACAGCCACACTCATTTTGTTAAATGAAAAAGAAATGTTTTATTGACTGTCAAATCATTACTGTCACACCATCTTAAAAATTAGGCGGCTGTAGTAGTAGTAGTAGTAGTATTTTCGGGGAGACTCATGTCTAGCAAGTAGGCCTTCATAGGCCCTTTTTGCCAAGCCCGTGGACAAGGTCTAGAATTTTGCCGAGACTAAGGAGTTCCAACCTTAGCAAGGGATCTTTTACATGCTACACATCGTAGTAACATGGGACCTAGGCGACTGTAGTCACAGCCCTACACCGCTGCGTACAAACAACAACTACATAATATAGGTACCTAACTGTAGTAACCAAGCGAATTGCTGAAGTTAACTGTAACGCAATAAAAAAAATACGCGTTAGTCACTACGTAACACTGTTTGTAACAACGAATTTATAGTCAGTTATAATATCACAAGAGCATCGAAAATAATCATTATTTTCAATTGCTCGAGTGGTATTCGTTACGATTATATAATGAATAGACCGATAATAATAAATTATTGTATTTCTTAGGTTGGCACTGTTTGTGTTAGTGGCACTGTTTATGTTGGTGGCACTGTAAGTCTATGTCAAATTCGACGTTATCAGGTTAGGTTTTGCGTCAGTTTGTGTCAAAACTGCTAACCTCGAATTTGCAATAGACAGTTATTACATCATGGCTCTAGATTATTATTATCCATTATTTTTGCTTTGTTGGACCCACCAAAACACCGAAGTGATTATACCACGTCGTCAATGGTATATCCGTTTATCTATACCTTGGAACTAAGTAAAATTCTCAATTACTATTGTCCAAAGTTATAATGAGTTGTATAATCAAAATTATACCCATTCGGAGTCACGTGACTTTTGTCTGTCACTGTTCATATTTAGTAAAATAGATGAAATAGCAGAAATTCGAAAAAAGGCATGTCGATTCATAAAATTAATTTTATCTACGACAGTGTGTAAAATTGCCTTTTAGTTGGCAGTTTTAAGTTTGTAAAACGACTGTTTAATAACATGTTTTCATTAGTTTACGTCGATAATAGCAATGCGCTTAAAGAATTTCATTAGGCACGTTGTCAGTAGCAACGTGTTTTAAAATTTTTAAAACACTCAAAATTAGGACCGGTTGCTAGTAATTCTAATTTACATGTAAAATATCCTTTATCTAATAGACTCGTCCGTCCGTCCGTCCGTCCGGGACGCTGTTTCAGCAACCAAACCGTAAGAGATAGAGAAAAAAGTTATTAAAGTTATATGTTTGGAATGGTCATGTCAGCTCAGGAACCGAATTTCAGTTACGTGACACTTCTGGTTTTCGATAAATCACAAAAAAAGACCGTTTTTCAAATAGAACGCGTATTAAATAAAAATGTTTCAGCAGCCAAACGGAGCTGCGACCCTCTGCGCCTTAAAACGTCGATCGGTTAGGCAACCACTTTGACACCTTCCAGGTCTGGGTACAGTTTCTATTTAATACGCGTTCTATTTGAAAAACGGTCTTTTTTGTTTTTTTAAATGAGACATTTGTCTTACTGGATTGCTTGTCTTTTATCTAATAGACTTGTCTGTCCGGGACGCTGGTCCGTCCGGGACGCTGTTTCAGCAGCCAAATCGTAAGAGATAGAGAAAAAGTTATGAAAGTTATATGTTTAGAATGGTCATGTCAGGTCAGGAACCGAATTTCAGTCACGTGACACTTCCGGTTTTCGAGAAATCACGTGATTTCCGTCCGTCCAGGACGCTGGTCCGTCCGGGACGCTGTTTCAGCAGCCAAACCGTAAGAGATAGAGAAAAAAGTTATGAAAGTTATATGTTTGGAATGGTCATGTCAGGTCAGGAACCGAATTTCAATCACGTGACACTTCCGGTTTTCGAGAAATCAGGTGATTTCCGTCAGTCCGGGACGCTGGTTCGTCCGGGACGCTGGTCCGTCCGGGACGCTGGTCCGTCCGGGACGCTGTTTCAGCAGCCAAACCGTAAGAGATAGAGAAAAAAATTATTAAAGTTATATGTTTGGAATGGTCATGTCAGGTCAGGAACCGAATTTCAATCACGTGATTTTAAAAAATATTATTGTTTCTATTTAATACGCGTTCTATTTGAAAAACGGTCTTTTTTGTTTTATTCAATGAGACATTTGTCTCACTGGTTACTAGTTTTTTATATTTACCGTATTTTTACTTCCTTTTACGATAAAGGAAGTATTGGATTCACCCCAAAAATTCGAAATTGAGTTTTCAACAGATCTTCACGTTTCAGAGTCCCCTGATCCCAAAAAACATATTTTTTTTCATTGGTCTGGCTGTGTGTGTGTGTGTGTGTGTCTGTCTGTGAACAGAATATCTCAAAAACGACAAGAGGTATGGCGTTGAAACTTCATATATAAGTTTTGTGTACTATGTAGATGAGACAGCAAGCTTTTGAAGAAAATCGCATAACCGGAAGTAGCTGTTTACTCTTGTGATTTTTCGGTTTTTTCGATTTTTTCAAAAACGGCTCTAACGATTTTTTTTAAACTTTATATTTTGATTAAATTTTTAATGTGTATTGATGTGAGATATGTGATTTTCCAGTTGAATACTTCTAAACTGGGTTTCTTTTGTTTTTTTTTCTATTTTTTTTATTAACTCCTATTTTAAATAAAACACCCGGTATATTATTACATTTTCGAATTCTCCTTAAAATTCTAGAGAAAATTTGTCTCTTCAACTAACGCTCTATTTTGTACCGTTTTTGTAGAATTTGTAATTTTTGAAAATTTTTGACAAATTTTTAAAAATTAAAAATGAAATTTTTGACTAATTATAAGATCACTGTAAAAGGAAGTTGTGTGAGTGTATCACACCAGATTTTTTAGATTCCATCGTAGATAAAATATTGTACGATACACATGCGTAAAGCATCTTTAGTCACTCGTGGGGCTTAAAACGCTCGCTCACTCGCGTTTTAACTCTACCCCACTCGTGGCGAAAGAGTAGCTTTACGCACTTGTATCGTAAATTACTATTAAAATTTGACGTTTCTAATCTGTCAGATTATATTTTTCGTGTAAGTTATTGAGATAAGGGTAATAAAACCTAAAATTGTTTAGCCGAAAACTGTAAATTAAAAGAAACTATCGGACATGCGGTATAACTAGCAGTCACAACAATTAATTTGAATATTATGCGTTTTTTTTATGAAGAGTACAATGGAAATAATAGTAAATCAACAGTTTCACCTTCCAACGCTGTTCGCCCTGCTTCTCTTGCTTTAAATATCTCGGAGAGCAAAATTTACCGAAAATATGAGCCAGAAAGTGAAGAATGCAAAAACGGAAGTCGACGAAGCAGTCAAGAACTCCATCAGGGACGAAAATTTATGTAGCTAAAGAATTTGTAACCATAAAAAATCTAAAAAACGCTTGGTTGAAGAATCTGGAGATTTTTCACATTCAGTTTCTTCCCTAAATAGATTGTGCAAGGAAATAGGCTTCAAATGGCAATGTTCTATAACAGAATATGCATGCACAGAAATTGACCTAAAATTTGCTATACGCAGCAGGTTTTTAATGTACTCGTAGCAGCTGACATATCTTTATTATATTTACATTTTACGACGTGTTATGTTTTCTTTAACCTGTAAAGTCAGTTTGATTTCATATAAGAGAATAAACCCGTAGCAACCTTGTTTTAGAAATTGGCAGATGTAAGGATAACCTACAAAAAGGAATGTCATTTATTACTCTAAAATTTCATTTTTAAGAATCGACATACGTAAAGTTACTATATTATCACGTGACTCCGAATGGGTATAAATCTGACTGTACTAATCAAGTAAACAGTGCTTAATGAGCATTTTACTAATAAAGGAGTAGAAAAACGTACTAACATAACCTATCAACGCAGGTGACGGTCTGCATATTTGAGTTCGCTCGATGCCACAGCGCGGGCCGGGTATGCCGGGCTCTGATTGGTCCGCGGTGCGCTGAGCAATGCTCGGTCAATGCCTGGTTTTTCTTTATGTAGGTAATACTGTACGTTTAGACATGTACTATATTCACAGACATAAAGGGTCTTTCAATAAGGGTGATAGTTTTTTCAATCTAGATTTCTCGGTTCCTGATATATTTTGTTTTTACTTCCAAGTGTCAAAATATTCAGTCTAGTTTGCAGTTTCATCATGCAGGGTTTGACACTTCCCGACCGTTTACAAATTATTAAAAAATATTACCAAAGTTCGAGCTCAATTGTGGGTGCTCAACGTTTGTTCACCAGAGAATTGGGTCGCCGTCACCGTTACTCTGCCCAGGCTATACGCCGCACTGTGGAAAAGTTGGAGCGTGAGTTCCCTTTACAGGGCAATAAGCCACTAAGAAGACGACGAAAAGCTCGAAGTGAGGAGAATATCGAAGCTGCAGCGGCCAGTATTTCCGATAAGCCAAATTTGTCAATTTCACGACGATCTCAACAATTGGAGCTTTCTCAGACGTCAACTTGGAGAATTTTGCGGAAGAATTTGAGCCTACATCCGTACAAAGTCGTATTGACTCAAGAGCTGAATACAAACGACCACAGATTGCGTCGGGAATTTGCTGATTGGGCCGTTGAGCACTTGGAAGATGTTCCTGATTTCGGCCAAAAAATCATCTTCTCAGACGAGGCGTATTTTTGGTTGAATGGCTTTGTTAATAAGCAAAATTGCCATTATTGGTGCGAGAACAACCCACAGGAGTTACATGAAATGCCGTTGCATCCCGAAAAACTCACTGTGTGGTGCGGTTTATGGCATTGTGGCGTCATCGCACCCTATTTCTTCCGAAATGAAGAGGGAAGAGCGGTAACCGTCAATGGCGACCGCTATAGAGCTAGAATTTCTGTGGCCATATCTTGAGAATATCGATATTGAAGAGAAGTGGTTCCAACAAGACGGCGCTACGTGCCATACAGCTAATGCTACGCTCGATTTGCTGAGGGATAAGTTTGGCGATTGGATCATCTCATGACGAGGATTTGTGAATTGACCGCCGCGGTCATGTGATTTGACACAGCTAGATTATTTTCTTTGGGGCTATGTCAAAGCACAAGTCTATGCTGACAATCCACAGACTTTGGATCATTTGGAAGCCAACATTTGTCAAGCTATCGCCGGCACACAGCCGCAAACGTTGGACAAGGTGATCAAAAATTGGAGCGATCGGATGCGTCAGTGTACACAAAGTCGTGGTAGACATTTGAATGATATCTTGTTCCAAACATAACTGCATCCGGAATAGCTCTGATACGCACCTACTGCCAACACCTAATTGCAACTTGATTAACATTCCAAAAATAAAATAAACAATAAAACTCAAAGCAAAGTGCATCGTTTAAAATAGTTTATACCAAAAATAAATTTTGAAATAGATCAGCACAAACTGCAGAAGCTTTGCAGGAAAATATAAGCGGCAACTACAACAAGTATTAAAAGACGACGAAATTCAAAATAACAAATAAGTAGTTATATTCATACAATTCGCCTTAAGTAGTTTCTGAATATGATGAAAATATGTATTTCTTAACAGAAAAACAGATTAAATCTTGTCTGTTTATCTAGATAGATAGATATTTATTGGTGCTAAGTAGAGGTAATAGGCCGGTTCTGGGACCGCACCTCCACACCTCTGACGTCACGGCGTGAAAATAGTCCATCTCTCTCTAATACATGTAAAGGTATATGTCTATCTCTGTCTACAGAGCAGTGTTACCAACATACAGGGTGTTCCTTAAAAAGTTTATGTAACTAGATGAAGTCCCTAGATTAGTTACTAGATTTGGGCGGCAAATTTAAATTTAGCACGTGTAAAGGTATATGTCTATCTCTGTCTACAGAGCAGTGTTACCAACATACAGGGTGTTCCTTAAAAGTTTATGTAACTAGATGAAGTCCCTGCAGACATGTCTATTCTTGTAGGATGTTGTAGAACAATGACATCCATTGTTTGAGAAATCTGCACGACATTGGACAATAAAGCCATTGTTGTCTGGAGATTAAAATGTGCAAAGCTGGTAAAAAATAGAACTATGACATCCATTGTTTTAAAATCAGCACGATAATTGGACAATGAAGCCATTGTTGTCTGGAGGAATTTTTGCTGACAAGTCCCTAGATTAGTTACTAGATTTTGGTGGCAAATTTAAATTTAACACGTGTCAAAGTATATGCCTAGCTCCACCTGTATTAAATTGAAATTTAGTAGTCTCTGTTGCTGTCTAACAAGTTACTCAGATACTAATACAAAAGACCAACCAACGAAGTCGAGAACTAAAGTTACCAATAACAACACAACTGCGAGTTTTGCAGGCTCGGCTTACCGATGCGTCTAGGTAACCTCAACACCTTCGTAAAGGTGTCTCAATTTTAGTCAGAACCTTTGCATTGTAAAAGTATATTAAAGTATTTTGTTTGAGTAATATGGATTCATCGCTTAAATATTTGCATATTTACATGTTTTTAAATGGGAAAAAGTGATTTCTATCCGAATTAAACGAATTTAGCATTGTTTCTTATGGAAAAGTGGCACAAATACGCTATGAAAAGGGGTCCTTTTATGCAACGGGGTGTAATATTTCACTATTCGGTGCGCGAGCCCGTGCACCTTCACCGACCGCACTCGATACACTGTGGCTTAGCATTGTCTCTTATGGAAAAGTAGCACAAATACGCTATGAAAAGAGGCTCTTTTATGCAACGGGGTGTAATATTTCACTATTCGGTGCGCGAGCCCCGTGCACCTCCACCGACCGCACTCGATACACTGTGGCTGTGGGACGATTCGCGCCAAAACAAAACACGGGTCTAGCCGGGGAAAATCAGCACGAAATTGGACAATGAAGCCATTGTTGTCTAGAGATTAAAATGTGCAAAGCTGGTAAATTGAACAATGACATCCATTGTTTTAAAATCAGCACGATAATTGGACAATGAAGCCATTGTTGTCTGGAGAAATTTTTGCTGACCGCCGTTGGTAAAAATTGAACAATGAAAGCCATTGTTTGAGAAATCTGCACTATAATTGGACAATGAAGCCATTGTTGTCTGGAGAAATTTTTGCTGACCGCCACTATAATATAGGTAAGAAAGGGGGGCAGCGCTGCTATTCGGCTACCTCGTTTCGGCTACCATGTCCAGACATGTTTGAGAAATGTGCAAAGCTGTTAAAAATTGAACAAAGGAAGCCATTGTTTGAGAAAAATCTGCACAACAGCTAAATTGAATGCTGCCTTTGTTTAACATTTTTGCTGACTAATACAAAAGTTTTGTGGTCTTAGAGACATTATTTGTAAGCAAAGTAAATATTACGTGTTTTTTCCCGTACTTTATTAAATACACAGTCTCGAGCCGATAGTTATTTATTTCGCTTGGATTTATGTACAGCATCCCTCACTTTAGCAGGAAGCAAGTTTTCTAAAGAAATATTATTATGCTGTAGAGATTACAGGTTACAGTTCGGAGTTAAACATTTTGGATATTAGCAACAGTACCATTTAATATTGTGTTCTTTTACCAAATTTTAGATTCGATAGGTTCGAAAGCACTGCTGACAGACAGAAAACTTGTAAACCGGGCCTTGTCAAATATCGAACAGCAATATATATATTAGTAAAAAATACTCTTCCAGATTAAAAAGTTTGATGTAGTTTTAGCCAATACACATTCCAGCAGTAAACTCTGGTAGGAAGCGGAGTCTCAAACAGCAGAAGGAGCGATAAAATAATCGTCAGCATTTTTCAGTTTATCCGATTCGACAACTTCCGCAAAAACAAACACCTTCTTTGTTCTTGTGTTAGCACCTTGGCTTTAAGAATGGTATGAATCCGACGCCACAGCACTGTATGTTTTAACTACATTTTTCAAAAATAAAAAGCAGCTTAAAATATTGTTCCTAAAAGGAGTGGTGCTGTAGTTTTATCATTGGAATTTCGATTTCTTACAACGGTAGTCCAGTTTTTGGTTGCAACGAGCATAGTTCTAGCAGAGATATCTGACGAATAGAAGATATAAACAGGCAGTAATATTAATCTAAAATTGAATTAACAAAGCTGTTAAACGTATGATACAGGCAGTTATTAATTACTTAATAAAACAATTGTCCTATATACGGTATTCATGGTTTATGTCTTAATCTGATTTTAATAGTCGATTAGAGTTGAATAACTAAGGTTATTACAATGCTAAAGACTGTGCGCAAAATGTAAGATTAAAATCAAAAATTTTAAAATAAAACCCAGAGAATAAGAATTAAATAAAATAAAGCTATTAGATCACTGCAATCACTACAATAATAAGGATGTTATACTCAATGGTGAGGGGCAGTTTCATTTTTGCTGGAGAAAAACATCTAGATTGGTTAAAAATCAGATGTATAAGAGAAAATCTCAAACTTGTTTTAAAACATTTTGTAACTAAACAATCACATTTAAAATTGTGTAAATAAAGCTAAAATTAGAAGGAGGCGCAGACTATAGAAAATACGTGTCAATACTTGCGGATGTGAGCGTCTAGGGAATGTGCAAGGTTGCTAAAAATAAACCGGATGTGAGTCATTGTCTGTAAATGCCAAACTTGTCAGAACCTGCCTGCCCGCCTGCTGCGTAATTAAACAACGAAGCCATTGTTTGAGAAATGTGCAAGGTTGCAAAAATAAACCGGTTGTCTGGAGTTTCTGCGTAAGTCTGCGCGATGGTTTGGCGGGAAATTCAAAATTCTGCGTAGGTTTTGGCGGTAAATTTAAAAATTACACTCAGGTTTTGACGGTAAATTTAAATTATGATCAGGGTTTTGGCGGGAAATTTAAATTCTGCGTGTTGTCTGAGGTTTCTGCACAGGTCAGCGTGAGGGTCTGCGCGAGGGTGTTTGGCGGTAAAATCAAATTCTGTGCAGGTTTGGCGGGAAATTTAAATTCTGCGTAGGTTTTGGCGGGAAATTCAAATTATTCTCAGGTCTTACAGGTAAACAGATAGGTAGACAGGCAAACAGTCAGACAGGCAGTATGGTTTATGTCTTAATCTGATTTTAATAGTCGATTAGCGTCGAATAACTAAGGTTATTACAGTGCTAACAACTGTGCGCAAAAATTTTAAAATAAAACCCAGAGAATAAGAATTAAATTAAATAAATCCGAGTAAAAGCTATTAGATCACTGCAATACTCTAATTAATAAGGATGGTGAGGGGCAGTATAATTTTGAACTTATCTAGATTGGTTAAAAATCAGATGTATAAGAGAAAATCTCAAACAAAAACATTTTGTCAGACCTGTCTAGACCTGCGCATATGAGTCATCGTCTGGGAATGTGCAAGGTTGCTAAAAATAAACCGGTTGTCTGAGGTTTCTGCGTAGGTCTGCGCGGGAGTCTGCGTGGAGGTCTGCGCGGGAGTCTGCGTAGGTTTTGGCGGTAAATTCAAATTCTGTCTAGGTTTTTGGGCGGGAAATTCAAATTATAGTTAGTGGAAAAATCTGGGAGAGTACAAGGTTGCTAAAATGTATGGGGCCTTTACACCAGATGTAGTTAATGACCTCCATTATCAGTGTCTATAAATTTGGTAGACAGACAGACAGGCAGGCAGACAGACAGATAGACAGACAGACAGACAGACAGACAGACAGACAGGCAGGCAGACAGACAGATAGACAGACAGACAGACAGACAGACAGACAGACAGACAGGCAGACAGACAGACAGACAGACAGACAGACAGACAGACAGGTAGGCAGACAGACAGATAGACAGGTAGACAGCTAGACAGGTAGACAGCTAGACAGGTAGACAGGTAGACAGCTAGACAGGTAGACAGGTAGACAGACAGACAGACAGACAGACAGACAGACAGACAGGTAGGCAGACAGACAGACAGACAGGTAGGTCTACCTGTCTAGCTGTCTACCTGTCTACCTGTCTAGCTGTCTACCTGTCTATCAGTCTGTCTGTCTACCTGTCTAGCTGTCTACCTGTCTACCTGTCTACCTGTCTGTCTGTCTACCTGTCTACCTGTCTAGCTGTCTACCTGTCTGTCTGTCTGTCTGTCTGTCTGTCTATCTGCCTGTCTGTCTGTCTGTCTGCCTACCTGTCTGTCTGTCTGTCTGTCTGTCTGTCTGTCTGTCTACCTGTCTACCTGTCTAGCTGTCTACCTGTCTACCTGTCTAGCTGTCTACCTGTCTAGCTGTCTACCTGTCTATCTGTCTGTCTGCCTACCTGTCTGTCTGTCTGTCTGTCTGTCTGTCTGTCTGTCTGCCTGTCTGTCTGTCTGCCTACCTGTCTGTCTGTCTGTCTGTCTGTCTGTCTGTCTGTCTGTCTGTCTGTCTGTCTATCTGTCTGCCTGTCTGTCTGTCTGTCTGTCTGTCTGTCTGTCTATCTGTCTGCCTGTCTGTCTGTCTGTCTGTCTGTCTGCCTACCTGTCTGTCTGTCTGTCTGTCTGTCTGTCTGTCTGTCTGTCTGTCTGTCTGTCTGTCTATCTGTCTGTCTGCCTGCCTGTCTGTCTGTCTACCAAATTTATAGACACTGATAATGGAGGTCATTAACTACATCTGGTGTAAAGGCCCCATACATTTTAGCAACCTTGTACACTCCCAGATTTTTCCACTAACTATAATTTGAATTTCCCGCCCAAAAACCTAGACAGAATTTGAATTTACCGCCAAAACCTACGCAGACTCCCGCGCAGACCTCCACGCAGACTCCCGCGCAGACCTACGCAGAAACCTCAGACAACCGGTTTATTTTTAGCAACCTTGCACATTCCCAGACGATGACTCATATGCGCAGGTCTAGACAGGTCTGACAAAATGTTTTTGTTTGAGATTTTCTCTTATACATCTGATTTTTAACCAATCTAGATAAGTTCAAAATTATACTGCCCCTCACCATCCTTATTAATTAGAGTATTGCAGTGATCTAATAGCTTTTACTCGGATTTATTTAATTTAATTCTTATTCTCTGGGTTTTATTTTAAAATTTTTGCGCACAGTTGTTAGCACTGTAATAACCTTAGTTATTCGACGCTAATCGACTATTAAAATCAGATTAAGACATAAACCATACTGCCTGTCTGACTGTTTGCCTGTCTACCTATCTGTTTACCTGTAAGACCTGAGAATAATTTGAATTTCCCGCCAAAACCTACGCAGAATTTAAATTTCCCGCCAAACCTGCACAGAATTTGATTTTACCGCCAAACACCCTCGCGCAGACCCTCACGCTGACCTGTGCAGAAACCTCAGACAACACGCAGAATTTAAATTTCCCGCCAAAACCCTGATCATAATTTAAATTTACCGTCAAAACCTGAGTGTAATTTTTAAATTTACCGCCAAAACCTACGCAGAATTTTGAATTTCCCGCCAAACCATCGCGCAGACTTACGCAGAAACTCCAGACAACCGGTTTATTTTTGCAACCTTGCACATTTCTCAAACAATGGCTTCGTTGTTTAATTACGCAGCAGGCGGGCAGGCAGGTTCTGACAAGTTTGGCATTTACAGACAATGACTCACATCCGGTTTATTTTTAGCAACCTTGCACATTCCCTAGACGCTCACATCCGCAAGTATTGACACGTATTTTCTATAGTCTGCGCCTCCTTCTAATTTTAGCTTTATTTACACAATTTTAAATGTGATTGTTTAGTTACAAAATGTTTTAAAACAAGTTTGAGATTTTCTCTTATACATCTGATTTTTAACCAATCTAGATGTTTTTCTCCAGCAAAAATGAAACTGCCCCTCACCATTGAGTATAACATCCTTATTATTGTAGTGATTGCAGTGATCTAATAGCTTTATTTTATTTAATTCTTATTCTCTGGGTTTTATTTTAAAATTTTTGATTTTAATCTTACATTTTGCGCACAGTCTTTAGCATTGTAATAACCTTAGTTATTCAACTCTAATCGACTATTAAAATCAGATTAAGACATAAACCATGAATACCGTATATAGGACAATTGTTTTATTAAGTAATTAATAACTGCCTGTATCATACGTTTAACAGCTTTGTTAATTCAATTTTAGATTAATATTACTGCCTGTTTATATCTTCTATTCGTCAGATATCTCTGCTAGAACTATGCTCGTTGCAACCAAAAACTGGACTACCGTTGTAAGAAATCGAAATTCCAATGATAAAACTACAGCACCACTCCTTTTAGGAACAATATTTTAAGCTGCTTTTTATTTTTGAAAAATGTAGTTAAAACATACAGTGCTGTGGCGTCGGATTCATACCATTCTTAAAGCCAAGGTGCTAACACAAGAACAAAGAAGGTGTTTGTTTTTGCGGAAGTTGTCGAATCGGATAAACTGAAAAATGCTGACGATTATTTTATCGCTCCTTCTGCTGTTTGAGACTCCGCTTCCTACCAGAGTTTACTGCTGGAATGTGTATTGGCTAAAACTACATCAAACTTTTTAATCTGGAAGAGTATTTTTTACTAATATATATATTGCTGTTCGATATTTGACAAAGCCCGGTTTACAAGTTTTCTGTCTGTCAGCAGTGCTTTCGAACCTATCGAATCTAAAATTTGGTAAAAGAACACAATATTAAATGGTACTGTTGCTAATATCCAAAATGTTTAACTCCGAACTGTAACCTGTAATCTCTACAGCATAATAATATTTCTTTAGAAAACTTGCTTCCTGCTAAAGTGAGGGATGCTGTACATAAATCCAAGCGAAATAAATAACTATCGGCTCGAGACTGTGTATTTAATAAAGTACGGGAAAAAACACGTAATATTTACTTTGCTTACAAATAATGTCTCTAAGACCACAAAACTTTTGTATTAGTCAGCAAAAATGTTAAACAAAGGCAGCATTCAATTTAGCTGTTGTGCAGATTTTTCTCAAACAATGGCTTCCTTTGTTCAATTTTTAACAGCTTTGCACATTTCTCAAACATGTCTGGACATGGTAGCCGAAACGAGGTAGCCGAATAGCAGCGCTGCCCCCGTTTCTTACCTATATTATAGTGGCGGTCAGCAAAAATTTCTCCAGACAACAATGGCTTCATTGTCCAATTATAGTGCAGATTTCTCAAACAATGGCTTTCATTGTTCAATTTTTACCAACGGCGGTCAGCAAAAATTTCTCCAGACAACAATGGCTTCATTGTCCAATTATCGTGCTGATTTTAAAACAATGGATGTCATTGTTCAATTTACCAGCTTTGCACATTTTAATCTCTAGACAACAATGGCTTCATTGTCCAATTTCGTGCTGATTTTCCCCGGCTAGACCCGTGTTTTGTTTTGGCGCGAATCGTCCCACAGCCACAGTGTATCGAGTGCGGTCGGTGGAGGTGCACGGGGCTCGCGCACCGAATAGTGAAATATTACACCCCGTTGCATAAAAGAGCCTCTTTTCATAGCGTATTTGTGCTACTTTTCCATAAGAGACAATGCTAAGCCACAGTGTATCGAGTGCGGTCGGTGAAGGTGCACGGGCTCGCGCACCGAATAGTGAAATATTACACCCCGTTGCATAAAAGGACCCCTTTTCATAGCGTATTTGTGCCACTTTTCCATAAGAAACAATGCTAAATTCGTTTAATTCGGATAGAAATCACTTTTTCCCATTTAAAAACATGTAAATATGCAAATATTTAAGCGATGAATCCATATTACTCAAACAAAATACTTTAATATACTTTTACAATGCAAAGGTTCTGACTAAAATTGAGACACCTTTACGAAGGTGTTGAGGTTACCTAGACGCATCGGTAAGCCGAGCCTGCAAAACTCGCAGTTGTGTTGTTATTGGTAACTTTAGTTCTCGACTTCGTTGGTTGGTCTTTTGTATTAGTATCTGAGTAACTTGTTAGACAGCAACAGAGACTACTAAATTTCAATTTAATACAGGTGGAGCTAGGCATATACTTTGACACGTGTTAAATTTAAATTTGCCACCAAAATCTAGTAACTAATCTAGGGACTTGTCAGCAAAAATTCCTCCAGACAACAATGGCTTCATTGTCCAATTATCGTGCTGATTTTAAAACAATGGATGTCATAGTTCTATTTTTTACCAGCTTTGCACATTTTAATCTCCAGACAACAATGGCTTTATTGTCCAATGTCGTGCAGATTTCTCAAACAATGGATGTCATTGTTCTACAACATCCTACAAGAATAGACATGTCTGCAGGGACTTCATCTAGTTACATAAACTTTTAAGGAACACCCTGTATGTTGGTAACACTGCTCTGTAGACAGAGATAGACATATACCTTTACACGTGCTAAATTTAAATTTGCCGCCCAAATCTAGTAACTAATCTAGGGACTTCATCTAGTTACATAAACTTTTTAAGGAACACCCTGTATGTTGGTAACACTGCTCTGTAGACAGAGATAGACATATACCTTTACATGTATTAGAGAGAGATGGACTATTTTCACGCCGTGACGTCAGAGGTGTGGAGGTGCGGTCCCAGAACCGGCCTATTACCTCTACTGTGCTAATATACAAGTACAATAATTATGATAATCAAAAAATTTTGCTTTTTTCAATGGCCTAGTGAGATCGGCAGAACCATTCTCGTATATACAAACCTGCAACAATCTTTTTAATGTGTTAATCTTGCCTATAGTATATATTTTCATTTCTATCGTTTTATACTGAATGTTATATATTGTAATTTTTTGCTATATTAACAATAATAATTATTATTATTGTACACAAACGTTCATAAATTTCTCCCTTATCGATCGCAAAACCAAGACCATTACTGTTTGTCAAACGTAGTTTCACTTGCGATGCGCAAAGCAGAAAACAAGACAGCAGTCGGAGCTAACGAGAGTAAAGAGAGAAAGTAAATGCGCTACGCTTCTCATAACAAAAATTTGTCACTGTGCACCGTCCACTCAAGTGAAATTTTACGTCTGACAAACAGTACTTCAATTTGGATCGCTTTTTGAAACGGTTAAGAAATGTCACAAAATGAAATTCACACCTACGAAATTGTTTTTCTATTACCTAAGTATATAAAGTAAAATCCTAAACTGTATTTAATCAAAATGGTGCAAGATTCTTTTTGTGGATAATACCATTACCATGAGTGCATCTCAAATTTCTGGCAATTTCAGATAATACAAATGCAACGAGTAAATTTCGTGAATGCTTAATAAAGAGTTGAAAACATTTATTTTTCTTCATGAAACTCTCCCTCAAACTTTTACACAGAACATCATTTTCAATTATCGGCAAAATATGCTCAACTACCGACTTTTGCATCACATTTTTCAAAAAAAAAAAATAATAAAAAACTTAAGATAATCAAAATGCACGTCGTAAACATTCTTGGTAAAAGCTTGTTTTTTGGAAACGGTTATTTGGATTAAGTGTGTTGTCTGGTAAATTTATTTGACGCGTTCACACAAGCAGCGAAGATTTAAAAACCACTATAGGTAGTTGATGGTCACCAAACGAACAAGCTTGATGGGTGTGACCGCAACAGCATTTACTCTTATGTATATTATGTTTTGATGTGAAGGTCACCATGTAGTCCCGATTCTGTGACTCGCTGGTGGGGTGGAGGAAGCAACCAAAACCGCCGTTTGTCGCGAGAATTATCTGCTACGTAACAAATAATTCAACGTTTATAACACAACTGTAGTAGTCTAGTAGCATGATACAACTATAGTTGTATCATGGTCTATTAGTGCAGTAGTATTACCCAGTGTTAGCATTGCTAACAACAATTAAAATCGGTGTTCGTAGTTGTGTTTTTCTGTGAGACTTCCTGGTATGCAAAAGTGGAGTTTGTCCAGAAGATGCCCGATAGATTTAGCTCGCCGGAGGTAGGGCTAAGAACTCGAATCAAAATTTTGTTTGCATTTTGTGATGTTTTGTTCCAGTTACCCGGTTCACAAGAACTGCAGGAACCGACTTGTAATGATGAGCTCTGTTTATTGAGTTCTGAAAAACAGCGTTCCCACACCGATTGGCCCTTTTTGATGTTACATGCAGCGGTGATTATCGTGTTTGTAAGTACTTAATTGTCAATAAATACGAAATTTGGCAATTTTCATAAAGAAAAATTGCAAACCCATAGGAAATTCCTGTCCAAGAATATTGCTACGTCGGGTTTTTCCATTTCGCGCATATATTTAAAGTAAGACATATATGATTTCGCGTAATTTCCCGTACAACTGTGTGGTATTCAAGGTTAATTTTTTTTGTGGTTTATAAAAGAAACTTGCAAAAAGTTAAGCATCGATTAGACCAGTGATTTCCAAAGTGGGCCCCCTTGGGGGGGCGCTGGAACGATCCAGGGGGGCGATAGTAGCCTCGGGTGCATTTGGGGGGCGGTGAATAAAAATAAGGGGGCGGTGAAAGCTTAACGAAGGAAGAGAAGATAAGAAGAATTAAAAAAACCATTCGTACATATTTCATCTGTTGTGTAACATAGTGCAACATTATTTATTCCATGAAGACTATTTACCATTATTAAATGTTCTTATTCTTCTTCATACCATTTCTTACCTAGAAATGCTCTTATAGATAATTATCAGTTTCAAGAAGCTGCCACTACAATATCTTTCTGTTTGTTCGCTTAAAGAATGTAGATTCTAGGGGGCGCTGAGTAATTTTTTTTCTGAAAAGGGGGCGGTAGGCCAAATAAGTTTGGGAACCACTGGATTAGACGAACCATCTGGTACCGGGTATCCCACTATTATTCACAAGGTAAACAAGCAAGTGCTGATTTGTTTATTTTTTTTAATTGAAACGGGCGGTGCATTTTTTTTACCAAATAAACGTCAATATAAGGATCGTTTAGGTACAGGGTGGGCAAATTTCGATGTTTTCTTAAGGAATCTCGGTAACTACAGGAGCTATGGAAAAATGAGCCCCCATCCTAAATCTCTTTTTTCGAGAAACGCTTAATGGTGAAAATCAAAATTGATTATCGCCTATTCAAGTTATAAACTAAAATTTTCAACTTCGTTTTAGGGCCATATCTCGCTTATTTATGAAAATAGAGAAAATTAATTTCTAGGTTGTTCAGGCACTTTTTTTTGACAAGAATTCAGTGGCGTAGTCAATTTTTCAAATAAAATATTCGAAATTTGAGTTATACATTGGCACCAAGTGAACAAGCATACAAAGAACGCGGAAAATATGTGCTATCGCGTCAAATAGAAGTGTCTAATTTCCAGGATTTCGAGTGTTGTTGTTAATTACTTTTGTTGTTCATCGCTAATTATTACTGTTATTATTAGTATGCTTCTCTTCGTTAGTTATTTTTGTTATCAGAGACGTAGCCTGGGGAGTGGCTCGAGAGACTGAAGACCCCCTCGAAATGTAAAAAAATATTATAAAATCGTCACATACTTGTCTAGACAGAAAATTGACAATTTAAATCTGTGTAGACTACAGTTACATCAATGGAAATTCGTACACTTTTTGCTACAAGAGTGTACATTTATTCCAGGATTTGCTTTAAATATATGTTGTCATTTGCGGCTCTGAGAATCATGGCAAAGCAATGATATTGTTTTCGTAAAATTAAAATATACCATTACTAATGTTTATGATTATACAGGGTGGTTCATAAGTGTGGTCATTTAATTTAAGGCTAATTAGAGGACAAAAAAAGGAACAACTTTGCATGATAAGCTGTAAATATAACAATCCTACAAAAAATGGTGGCAGTTATGTTGAATAAATAATTTATTGTAAAACAATGTTATTGCATATTACGTTTCCTAAGCTAAATTTGTTGTAAATACTATTTGTTTCATTAAATGTTCTATAAATAATTTTTTTAATAAATACAATTTGTTTGGTTTAATCTAATTTTTTATCGGGCCATAATTTCTCATTCTGAACTACATTTAGTAAAATTTTGCCGTGTCATGAACAAAAAGAGGAGTTTACCTGAAAAGAAAATAGTTTCGCTTCATTGTCAAACTCGACTTGTTTTTCAAAAAACTGAAAATATTCTTAAAATTCTCTTCAAACCAAGCAGGGCTTAATCCCACAATCTTAAAATATAATTCAAAATTTTGTATTCCATCCCAGCTTTTGTAACACCAATCCTGGGACTCACTGTATATTACTGGAATAAGAAAATAATTAAAATACTACTTTATGCTATAACTCGAATTTTAAAACTTTTTTTGAAAAACTAACTGCGCCACTGCATTCTTATTAAACAAATACCTGAAGAACGTAGCGATTGCTTTTCTCATATTTTCATAAATAGCGAGGTGTCAATTTTTTGTTTATTACTGGGAAACAACAGAGAATAGTCAATTTTGGTTTTCACCATTAAGCTTTTCTAAAAAAAAGAGATCAATGATGGGGAGCCTATTTTTCCATATACCTATCTTATAATTAAAATGAGATTCCGTATGAAAACATTGAAATTTGACCACCCTGTTCAACTTGAGGCAGTCGATTTTTTAAATTTGGCTTTTAATTAAGAAATTCTTGTAATTTAGAAAAATAAACCAACATTAGGGAAGTGCTGCTAAGTATTTCTTTATTATTTTTCAAATTTGAGGGTGGACAACCGTTGTCGCTCCTAAATTGTAATATATCTTGTCAATTTGTGATATACTTTGTTTGATCAAGAGTTACCTACATTACAAAATATTAACTATCAGTTTAGGAAATAACGGACCGAGTTTACGGCGGTGCATAACGCAAACAAACAAAAAAATACGTCATTGCGAGAAAAAGAACATGAAAGTTTAGAGTATCCCCTTCAAAATTGCTCCCTAAAAGTTAGGGCTGCAACGAGTAGCTCGCGTACTCGGTGCTCGGTCAAAGTTTTTACCGAGTAATGAGTACTCGGTGGTCGGTCTTATATTCACTACTCGGCCGAGTAATAAAAAATAATTTAAAAAAATAGAGAAGACGTAACTTTTATCTGTATTCTTAACCAACAACTATAGAATGAACAAATATTTGGGGAGCGCTGTCAGAAAAAAGAAACAGTATGAAGTGAGATAACATAACCATGTTACTAATAATTATCGTAACTAAATTTACTAAGATATAATATGTAACCCGGTTATCAATAATCAAATTCAATACTTTGCATTGAGAATAGCAAGGTTATGATGCAAATATACAAGTGTCTCTCCGTTTTCTGCTTTCAAAGAATTTCTTTTTGGCTCAAAGATGTTTTCCCGTCTCTTGAAAAAAGGCTTTCACTAAAAATGGTGCATGCTGAAGCAGATTTGTACTGCTTCATAGCCTTGACTAAATGTAGGAAGATATTTTGATTAATTTGCCACCGATGGCATGGTGATCGTGTTCTATCGCGTTCAGTGGAATATCATCGCCAGAGTCTGATAAACTATATTCTACAACATTTGGTATATTTGCTTCTTCTGGCTGAACATCAACATGATCTTTCAAAAGAACACTGATTAGCTTCTCTCTAATTGCATTTTTGCAACTGTCTATGAAAAATATATCTTTGAACCTGGAGTCTAATAAAGTGGCGATAGAATAATTGGGATTTAAGTCTACAGTGTATCCTAGGATTGATATTACAAGAGGTGAGATGGACTAAAAATATTTGTATTTTGTATAGCTCTAGTTCAGTCATTCGCCATTTTTTTTAAAACGCATCGCGCAACATTGAAATCATCGATTCAAAGCATATAGTCCAAGCTTTATTTTCATTTTTTATGACCTTTCTAACTTCATAATTTAAAAAGTTATCGCCATTCGAAATATCGCGATTTTTTCAAAAAAATTTAGTGTACCGTTTTTTTGTCCATGAGTATAGTTAAACGTCTAAATCAATGTTTTATTTCATAGTAATTATTTGAAATATCAAAGATAACATTAAAATTAATCTTTGATTTAATTGCACATACAATTAACTTTAGAAAATGCAATGAAACTCTTTTAAAATATCTCAACAAATGGGTATGGTTTTGTACGCATTGAAATACACTCACCTTCTACAAAAGTACATACGAAAATTAATTTTTTGCATAGTGATCATGAAAGTCGTCTTTTTTTAACGAAAAATCGTATTGAAGGTACCAGTTTTTTTAACTCAAAATCGTAAAAAATGCACTTTTTTAATTCAAAATCGTAAAAAAAGTACACTTTTTTAACTATTTTATTGAAATGTCAATTTGACAGTTGTAAATTCCGAAGTCCTTTTCGACTAAATTTCGAGTTACAAGAGGTCACTATGCAAAAGAACTACGTGTACAACACGTGTTGAAAGTCTCTTTTTTTATTCATTTGCTTGATTAACTCGGGCTTCGCCCTCGTTAATTAGACTGCAAATTCATGAAAAAAGTATGACATTCAAAACTAGTTGTACAAATTACTATTATTGAAATCTTATTTCACAATAGTACAAATAGTACATTCAAAATTTATTATTTTATTTGAAATCGGCATTAAAGTACCTCGAAATCGTCATTAAAATACGAGAAATCGGCAGTAAAGTAATGCATTGTTTTACGACTTTTTTGTAAGTGGCGAGGCGACAGATAAACGTCAACCGACGTTAACATAATCTACAAATGTTGGTTAAAATGTTGTAATTTCATGATTTCTCGATTTCAAATAAAACATAATGTACTTCTCGGCGCTGAAGTTCCTTTTTATCCCTCATGTGGTTTATTTGCTTTGGCCCTGTAACACGACCTTTTGCTTAGCCGTACACCTACTGAATTATTACGTTACAATGCCTTGGTTCGCTAGCTTATCCAGTCGGTGAGCTATGAGGCTCTATTCACATCGTCAGTGCGGCAAAGGGTAAACTAATATTGTTGAGGTCAGCTCGTTGACACCTGAAATGTTGTATTTACAAATGCAAACACCAATAGCAATAAAAATCCAACATTTTACAGGAATACATATAATCTGTAAGCAAACATAGACACACACAAAATATACATAAAAACAAGTACATAAAGCAGCTATGCACTGCACATGAGAAAATGCCTTAACTGGATCATAAACGTTCAGTAGTACATGCAAAGTCAAAGCTCACGAGCGCAATGTATAAAAAAATCCGCACACACGAATAGCTTGAACGCGAAGTTTTCGACGTGAAATGACGTGATGCCTGCCGATACTGCCCCATTATCTGGCAGCGAGCCCCTTGCTCATAGTTGCGCAATGGTCCGTTAAAACAATTATGAACGATGTTGTAATTGTTTTCTAATAAAAATAGTGCGATACTAATTGAATAGAACATAATAACTCATACTTTCAGGCTTTATTACTAATTGGGTATATAATAAAATGGTATAAAATAGGTAAATACAGGTGGAACGAATTGGCCCGTTTCACCCTGCGGGCCTCGGCAACTAAATCCACATTCGTGATAAAAAGCTAAACTTCAGTGCCTTGGTATACAAACTACTATTATCTTCATCGGTGTTGTTAGATATAGAGTATTAACCAAATTAATTTTAGTATCGCTAAGAGCTTTATTACCGCACAGAGTGCGTGTGTTAGATATTCTAGGTTACGTTGACATTCAAACTTACGGTAAAGCGTCTTTTAATTAGTATACCACCAATGGCAACGTGCGAGAAAGATGTAATTCGGTCCCTAACATTAAGAGTGCTACAAAGGTCACGTTTGACACAAGAAACTGTGCAAAAAGTTGTCATTTTGACACAATCGTAGAAATTTTTTTTTTTTTTTGCAGTATCATGAAAGTCGTCTTTCTTTAACGAAAAATGGTAAAGAAAGTAACACTTTTTTAACGCAAAATCGTGAAAAAAGTACACTATGTAGTTAGTAAAATTGTGAATTGTCAATTTGACAGTTTTAAATTCCGAAGTCCTTTTAGACTAAATTTCGAGTTACATGTATGTATTATAATTATTTAAGTTTCATGTTTTTTACTTAGCTTAACTTTTGACAGATATAACATAACCTAACTTTAAATATTACTAATTTCGAGGTACACACAGCAAATATTTAAAAAAATTGACATTGACAGTTCACGAGTTTTGTGAATGGATTATGTTATCCACATTGGATAAATTTCTACTCCTCATATCCTTCATGCAGTTTTAATTCAATACGGAAGTATTTCCGAACACTAGTTTATTATAAAAAAGTGTTGAATAACATGCCCTCTCTCAATTCTGAAACTTAGGAACAGTTATTCTGGGACATCCTGTATAATTCAGCTGGTTATATTTTACGAACTATAAAAAACAACCCTTGAAAAAGTATTAAAAATAAGTTAGTGTTTTTCTGTGTTTCAATCGATGACTGCAAAAACAGAATAAATTCAAATTTTAACATATTAAACTGAAATAGCCATTTTGTATCAAATTTCACGATCTATTCGATGATCCTAAAAACTGAACTCTATCTATTGCCATTACTACTGCCGAGACAAGCAATGAGGGGAAGAACAGAACATGTCCAGGACTTAGCTTACGAAGACGATATACAGGGAGTATATTATAACGCGCAATGTGTAAATGCAAAATGGAAACGTTAATGAGTATGTAAAAACATAACATATTCTACGGAGAAAGGAATTCTGTTGATCAAATGTTATAAAGACTTCAGTTTACAGCACGTATGTGGGTTATTACATGCCCTGTTGTTCTTTCTGATGCTTCTTTTTTAATAAAATTATGGTTCATATATTGCATTTTAAAATAAACGCATTTACACATGGTGTGGCGTACCCTTAGAAACCAATAGTAACAATCAAGTTTTCATGGAAACGAGAATACCATATTGCGCGTTAAAATAAATTCACTGTATATAAGCCGTTCACGATCTTTTTGGGTCAGGTGAGGCTATGACCATCTAGTAATTTTGTTGGCAGTACCTCTGTGGCAACTAAACTCCCTAAGTGTTAGGTTAGGTTGTTTTCAGTTTAAGGTTATGTTTTCTGAATAGGTACATTGTTGCTGGATCTCTCTCTAGTCTCGACACCAACTCGTGTTCTTTTAGATCTGGTCTGTCCTTTTTAAATTGGAAGTATCATCGTTTAATGGAAATTTTTTGTTGTAACCAAATTTTATTGGACATTTTGACTTTTCCTTTGACGAAAATTAAAATTATTTTTACACACTTGATAAAGCATTTATTTTCTTACGAATATTAAAATAATAAATCTGGCAATGTGGTGGCAAGAAAATGTCGAACAGACACCGGCAGGAAAAAAAAGTTGCATCCGCTACATCACCGAATCAGTTCGTCCAACATGAAAAGAAAAAATCATAGCCAACTCTGTCCCAAAAAGGTCGTGAACGGATTATAGTGTTAAACCAATTGATACCTGCACACCTTTCGAAACATGGTAGATATATTAAAGATATTCATAATCATAACACACGTTTTAGAAATAATTGTATCTAGAGTGAATTAACACAACTTATAGCCAGAATAATCTATTTTGCAGGGAGTTGAGACAATATAATGAGTTACCTGACCAAATAAAATATTTTTTTTCCAACCACACGAATAAGACGCTATATTGTCGAATAATTTTGTATAAAAAGTAAGTCGCAAGATAGGGTTTTACATGGTAAATTTTAAATAAAAAATAAACGCTTCGTCAATATGCGGCAATCGCCGCCGTCGTTGTTTACTTTCCCCGTATAGTGATTGTTTATTTGCGCCATGATTGTTCTACAATGTTGCCTACAATGTTTGATTCTAAATAAATAAGTCATATTACTGAATTTATGAGTAGTTGGAGAAAAAATTGTATGTTTCATTCGCACAAAAAAATGCGTTTTCGGGACGGGTAAGACTCGCCGGACGATGCGCAGCGGAATCCGGCGATCTGTCTTACCTGTCCTGAAATCATGCATTTTTTTGTACTAATGAAACAAATAACTATTAAGCATCTGCAAAAATTTCAGAATATGTGTAGAATGTACATTAAGGAAATCATTTTATTTTCGAGTTCGGATATCTAGCCTGTAAGGTCTATGATGGTTATAGATAGGGATCTATATTTTTGTATGTGTGTTAATAATAAAGATTATTATTATTATTATTATTACGATTATAGCTCTCGGGAAACTTACAGTTCTCCGCTTTGCGTCGAGCTCTAAACACTGCCTCGTGCTATAATCTATTGATTAATGCCCTTAATGCATAGATAACTATTATTGTATAGTATGCAATAACAACATGTTTTTGACGTTTGGAAAGTGACAAATAATAACCTCCTTTAGAAAGTGGTAGTCGAAAATAGTTATTTATGTATCTAGGCCAAAAAATTGTTTTTTATGAACGATGCCTTCAATTGCTGGCCAAGGCAACAGTCGAGGCAAGCAATCAGGCAAGGCCATAAAAACAGTTTTCGTCCGAGGTGCATATTACATTTTTCCATCGAACGTCATAATTTGAAAAAAATTAAAAGGAGAGTGTGAATTATAAGAGTTGTTTGGGACGAAAAATGTTTGCGGACGAAACATTAATGGTGTCAAAAAAAGTAGCATTTTTCGTACGTAAATGCGTCTGTAAAATCACATTTTATACAGAGGTCGACGGTAAAATAAGTTTGTATATTTAAATGAGTAAATACTACCTGCATACATCCAAATATAATACATAGCTTATATATAATGACTTTACAGCTGTGCCTTGAGGGATATTGTATAGCAAATACAACAAATGGAGGAATTCGAGATGCAACCAATATAACTGTGGATAAGCTAGAATCTGGGGAGGTAACTATATTATATATTATTCCTATATTTACAGGGTGTTGATTTTCCATTTTACTTAGTATTGTAAATTACAACACATTAGTCAATGTAAACGATCGCGTTGATGTAACTTGTTAAGTCAACCACCATTCAATGGAAACAGCGATTGGGAGTTTGTCACACCCGTAGTTGGCAGTATGCTGATCAGGCAATATTATTACTGTATGCAATAGGACTGTTCTCGAAATCGTTGGTAAGAGTGTTGGTTAAATATTTTAAAAATCTACAGCACCTTAGAACTAATAAAAGGTGCAATACAGTGCTACAACTCACAGTTGGGAAAATTGGAAAACGTCACCAGATAATGAAATAAAATAGAGAGAAATTCCAGGAGAAAATACCGAAGTATTAATTTTGAATGAACACCATAAAAAATAGAAACTATAAAACTAATGGTATCCTTTAAGCCAGGGCTGTCCAACATCAAGGGGCCAAGGGCCACTGCAAGAAATTTGAAGGTTATGAGAGCCGCATCATAAAATGTGTCGTATGCGACTTTGTGAGTGATTTGTAATAATATCAAACGTGTATATTTCAATACTAATTTTTATTTATTCAAAAAGATTAGGTTACATTACAAAAGCATTGAAACATAAAAGAGATATACAGGGTATTTCCTGAGGTAACCTACAAACTTACACCATATGTTCTGGAAGTGATTCTAAACAAAAAAAATCATATTCACTTTAGGTTAATTCCTTTCCGTCCTTGAGATACCGGCAAAAGAAAAAAAATTACATCAATTAATGTAAATTTACGTATAGAGATGTGACGTTTCACCCCCTTACTAAGGGCGTCAAAGATTTAGCCCTCGGGTTAAGCTTAGATCGGAGAAATACCGTTTACTCAAATATATATTCGATTAGGTAAAACACCAAATAATTACCAAAACAAATAAAATGTATTTAGATAGTTACAATGATTAATTAAAAACAACTCTGAGTTGTACATTATTTAAAATTAACATGTTCTTCTAGAACGGTTCTTGTTTCGTGGGTCAAGCTGCAACCCAATGCACCGGCGAGTGTTGCGGGTCCCTATTGGTAGTCCACTGGTACGCACGCCGATTCTTCGGGAAATGGGCTGAGTAGGTCTTTTGTTCTGCCAACTTGACCTTCCACTCAGCAGTAATTTTCCGGTGAATTTAGCGATTCTAATGGGTTACCTGGGAGGGGGGGGGGGGGGGGATCGTTAGTGCCTAAATCCTGGTGCAGAGGTTGCTGATACCTTACGACGGCTAGGCTTCGTTCTTGGGGCGAACGCGGTGTCAAATCGTGCAGATGGAATTTATTCGTCCAGGAATTCTCCTTTTAATGACCAAAAAGGGGGCCCTGCAGGTGAGTTGATGAAGGGCGGCTACAGGACTCCAGCCGCTCACAAGCGGGGTAGAGGCTGTGATTCCTACAGGTTACAGGTTTGATTATTAGTAAAATGAGGTTATGAGGAGTATTTCACCTCTCGAGGCGCCGGGATTTGCGTTTAAAAATTAGGCGGTCGGAAATGAGTTTTTTAAGCAGTTAGCCCTGCAAGATAGTACAGCGTATTAAGACAGGGTTAAAGCCTCAGGGATGCAATTTCCCAAGATAGTTCAACAATCAAGGTAAAATCGAATTCTAGGGTTCTTGCTCTTGCGGAAAATTTGAACTTCTCGGGCTGACAGTACAACACGTCATTTCCCGTAAAGCCTGGTCTAGTAAGGGTTGGAGGCCTACTCCCTTAGACAGTTTCAGCATGTTAGACCGGAGGGCCCAGGTAGAAAAGGATAGGACAGGATCAGGACTGGTGAACTCAAAGGGGAATTTTCTCAAGTTACTGGAACTGCAGTGCAATCTTCCTTTATATCTTTTCTGCCGCCTTATCGGGGTACTCTGCCTTAGCTTCCACTGGAGAGGGAACGACGCGGGCCACATGTTGGACAGCCCTGATTTAAGCATTTGAAAAGCTGGTTGATTACCTAAACCAGGCTGAACTCCTTAAAAGCAAATCCAGGGGTGTTATATGAGTTACTACCCAAATGTCTAAAAGAAAAAACACATCCTGATAACTTCGGGAAAGGTTTCATAACAAATATTTTAAAAAGGAAAACGAAATAATGTGTTACAGGGCATTAACTGTTTAAACGGATGACTAGAAAGGTTTTCGTAGAACAGGATGACCAGACTGGGTTTCGATCAAGTAGTTCCTGTGCGGATAATATATTTAGTGTACGATAAATTACCGGCATGCGATTGCTCATAATATCCAGAGAAGTTCATTGATATAAGGAATGCTTAGGACAGCACTCCAATCATTAGACAGTGAAAGTACAAAACATCGATTGTAACTATACTAAACCAGTATAGTTTCAAAAAGTTTAAAAGCAAGGTTGCTGTATAACCTCTACCATGTTTCAAAAATAATTTAATTTGGTTGTAGTGGCGAATAAATAAAATAGCAGAAGGAAAAGTATTGTATTAGATAACTATACTCGGTCATGCCGAGCTGAAACACTACACTTCAGTAGACTTTTGCAGTCAAAATTTCGATCTACAAGATTAAATAAAATCAAAATCAAAGAAATAAGACAAGGAACTATAGACACAAAGAGACTCAACTGTTGTGAACAAGAATGCCAGAAAACTGATGGCACTTGAAAATATTTGGATGGCAGCTTGCTAAACAACAAACAAGAGACGACCAAGGTCCACTTGAAATGCCTGAGTGCAGGATATACAATAACGTGGCCACTATAAAACATATACAAATTAATAATGAATACAAATAATTTGACATTTAAACCCATACTAGAGGCTTGTAAAGATACTCCATGTAACTGAAAGTAGACAGCTAAAATAAACTCGGGGCGCCACAATGTCACCACAGAAAAAAATCGATTGGGTTTAGATGCGACGTACGTTGGACTACCTATCTTCAAGCAAATATGACGATACCTCCAACCATGGGTTTTATATATAAAAATACTTGTACTGTACACACTATTCATTATAACATCTTGTTTATTTTGTTTTAGTAATGTCTAGAGATTTTAGTGTGTACTTTCTAGAGATTATTGCCCTCTGTGGTATAGCTGCAGGTAAATTTCCTTTAGCAAGAGTCGTCAAAAGTTAATTTTATGTTTTTCAGTAACATCATATATGCTTTTGTTTTTACTTCGACGTTGGGCAATGGTGTTTTTCTACATAGTGTCGATAGGAGGAATTATAGTCTCTATACCTTTGTTGGTATTTCTCTGGTAAGTTGCTAGTTGATAATTATTGTTATATAACAACTTATCGGTAATACTCCATTTTACTCATTAAAATGATGATTTGTTAGTTTTTTTAGTCGATTCAAGCCAATAGTCACGTAAAATATATTGCGTCCATAGTTCCAGATTGCACTCCCACTGGATTGTTAGAAAATATGTCCTTTAACTTTGCTGTCGGGCGTATTTTCTAAACAATCCAGGTGGTCGTGCAATCTGACCAACAGTTATCGGCAAGTCACTATGCGCTTAATACATTACTGTTGATAATGTACATAGCAATGGTGATAATCATTTACCGTATTGTCTAATAACTGATAGTCAAATACCTTCATAAACATTGCGTTATCTGCTGAAAGTATAATCTGTCATAGCAACCACACTAACTGTACTTTTAATATTGCTAAATAGGTAAACTGTTCAAAAAACGTTGTTTATTAACTCGTAATATAATCTAGCCGAATGCAACTGGTCTCTTCTTGATTATCAATCATTTCTGTTTTACTCGATATATTGTTTTAGGCAATCACGCGAGGAAATTATTATTTGATAATCAAGAACCCACTAGTTGCATTAGCCTATATATGATAATAATCTTAGCCAGATTTTTATAATTGCAATAATGGGTATATATTCTCAAATACTGCACTAATTGTAAAATCATAGAGGAGCGCATAACGTGTTTAACTTCAACATGCCTCTTTTAAGAATGTTAATGCTTCATTTAGAAATACCAGCAGTTTTAAATATTGAACTTCCAGGACTCGTGTGACGAGCCAGGGTCTTTTCATAGTGCCTACTACTATTTTCAGTTTTGTTATGCTTGCATTAGTGCATGATAGCCATTGCTAACCGTAAAGAAGTACCACATGCAATGCAGATGTCGACGAAACTGGAAAGTATACCGGTGGAGCTTCCAATCCTTTTTCTTCCTCTGCGCTGGTATTAAAAACAACCTTCGACGTTTTCTTAAATAACTTTGTATTAATTTTAGACGCTTGTATCAGTATCAATAGTTTGGTGGAGTTGGCTTTACTTGCCGTGCCCGTTGATCGAAAGTGCTGAATATCCCAGTTGGCGACTGGGCGTTCGCGTTTGCTCGATGGTGCGCTCGATGGTGTAACGTAATTGTTATGCTCTGGATGGTTCAGTTTATATAGAGTGCCAATGCTTAGTCCTTGCGGAAGTATTTCCTCACGTGTCCTTTAATAGTACAGACGGCTGCCATCAGCTATAATGAGGATAATTAAGTTTATTGTGTTTGTAGGGAGACCACTTCAGGAAGCAGCAGCACATTTCCTTTATCAAATATCATCTAGGCACAGTTTCGAAAAATTCTCTTGTACTCATGTTCATGCAGCTTTTGCATATTATATTTTTCTCATTCCGGATGATGCTGCTTGTCCGCTATTTTAACGTCTTCTTCGCATACTGCTTTGAGTGTTGCGAAATCAACAAATTAGAAATGAGACTGACATTTCTCACCAGAAGCGTATCAACTCTAACAGGTAGGTTGTTAAAATTAAGTGCGATTTGGTTATTGAGATTAAATGCAGGCATTGTTTTATTGAGAAGGAAGCATCGTACGGGTTAAGACTGAAATCTTAAGCGAGACGTACAAGTTAAAATATGTTTACTCTTGTAAAATCACCGTCGAAAAATTTATAAATACAGTACCATAAAACCCAACAGTCAGATCACACAAAAAAATTTTCCGATATAAATCAAATGTGCTCACAACCACACACCAAAAAGGTTTGAAAAATCGCTGAGAGGATAAATGAAAAAGTTATAAAAACTAGAAGCATTAGAACCCCATAATTAGAAATTTAAAAGAGTCATAAGAATCGGCACAGCAGTTTTTATGAATACAGCGATGATTTGTTGTCTTAGATACATTACAGTATTGTAGTACCTCTACCATATCCGCCATTAACCACGGCTTTTGTTCTAACGATTAAATCCTGACATGTTGTCTTTTGTTCCTGAAGGACAAGTAAACTGGCTTTACAATGATTACAACCTTTTGTAGCTTTTAAAATCTTTTTTGCAATAAATTCCGCTGTCATAGTTCTATGAAATCGTTGTAATGCAATTACATGTAGTAGATTGCGTAGACTTGTAAATTTCATACATTTTGGGAGACATCCATTCAGCGCCAGAATAATTTAATTTTCCGCCATTTAGAAGTCTGTAATAGAATATTTTTTAAAGATTCCAATCCACCGTCCCATCATCTTTGCAATTTGTATTTATAGAGTGGGGGCCAAATATTGTAGTTTTTAGACTGTGTGGAAATAAATAATATGGAGTTGCAGGGCATAGCCAGGATCCAGGTGGAGGGGGGCAAAAATGTATATTCACAATTAGCTATTATTATAATTTTTTTTACTAATTATTGTAAAAATACAAGTTAAACTAACATCAGTGTTTTCGGGAATTTTACTACAAATCTTCTTAAGACTTCATCTTCTAGTTCCTTCCGTTTTCATAGCATTCATTTTGTTCAGTGTACACTGAGCATACATTATACTCGTAAATTGAAACAGTCTTCTGACATTGTTGACCGCAATCAGGTTTTTCACTCTACGCAATGTACTTAAAGACCTTTCATTGGTGCTTATTATACATGGTTTAGCCAAAATGTTTAAGGGTGGGCAAGAAAAAACTTCATTAGGAAATGGTCAAATGTTAGAAATTTGTGGCAGTACATATATACCTTTACACTCTAGTTTGAAATGCGGCTTTTTACCTAGCCCATACTCTACTGTACTATTAATTTATATTGCCCTGGGTTTTGTGCTAGCTTAAACAGTCGGAGAGGTATAAGATTATTAACATCACCTGGAATGCTGAAATGATGCATGCAAAAACTGCCAGCAATAAAAACTCAACAGTTTACATAAAAAGGTACTCTGCATGCCTAGACCTTCTCATCAGTGCCTACATAAAAATTATTCTTTTCAAATATTAGCACTGCGTTATACGAGGGCGAGTGTGAATACTTCTCGGCCTTAGAAAGAAACAAGTTTATTTGATTTGAGAATGATTTTGTTTTTTATATAACCCCTTTGAGCTCAATGCGCTTCGTCCAGGATGCTTGAAATAACACTCTTTCTCACGGTGTTATTTGTATTAATGTCAAGCTACACATTGTGAGCCAAAATGTAATAACACCCCCCTTTTGAACCCTACTTGAGTTGACAATTGAAATATATCTAAGCTACACTTTGTATTATCAAATTAAATATACTCTTTACTAATTATTAAAAAGAAATACCATCAGGTACGGTTTACTTATGTACTTACCTTACTTCTTAATATGATAAGTAGGAATTGACATACTTAAACTCCTAAATCAATTTGACATTTGAAAATATGTATGTAATTCTTATTGTTTGAAGCCATGACTAGTCAGTTTTATAAGCAATGACACTCCTAATTCCAGCTGAATGGGTTAATCTTGACGCTAACAACTTCCTCTATTGAAACTAAAGACTGAATTCTTTTCTATATTATGAATAACTACTCTATTGATTTTATTAAATCAAAATACAAGTTTCAGGTACTTCATAAAGTTAAATTTGTATGTTCAGTTTGATAGTAGCACATTGAAGTTTGATCGGACATTACAAAATAAAATACAGATTATAAATAAGTGATTTAATCAAATGTTAAATGTATCCAAACTTGATTAAAAAAATGAAATTCTAACCCGTATACAATAGTCGTTCGCCAGCGACTCGCCGGAGTTTTGCAACGCGCCGTATGTGAATTACATTGCATAGTCGCTCGCCGGTAAAACAATACACGCGCGTTACTATAGTTTTCGGAGAAACGACTCGGCCGACGCGCTGGACACGCGAGAGTTAAGTTGCCATATCGTGGCCTTAACGAAAAAAGAACTTTATTTATTTTACTACACAAGTTTTTAATTGAATGTAGGAGTTACAAATTTGTACAGAGTAACGTTCTGTAAGAAGCACGTCTAAAACTAAACTAAGATTACACAAGTGCGGCTATTTATAGCCTCTGCCATCTTCGGGTGGGGCGACTGAGTGTCGTCACATAATTTCATAATATTGCACAACGTTCGGCAACGTTTTGCAATGCTACACTTCTTTGCTAGTTCAGCGAATTCTAAATATAGAATTCGTGGTAGCAAGCGACCTATATATTCTTAAGTGGTTGAGTAGTTTACATTACTTAATTGATAGTCAAGTGTTTATATTACTCCTCCCCTCTTAAGACAATTCAAAGCATTTTGAATTTCACGTTTTGATTTCTAAGAACTCAAAAGGTTTAGGAATATCGTCTTTAGAGACTTTTGATTTTATATATGCCATGAATTTATCTTGTAAGGCTTGGCGTTTACAATAGGTATATACTAACAAACTTACGATTATTATTACAATCATACTTAGTATTATAATCGTGGTTACAGAAATGTACTGCAAGTTCGTTACATTGGCAGGCTCAAGCGCCCTTTGTATTCCCCCAAGCTGTGACTGGTCTTTAATCAGCTCTTTAATGTTGATCGGTGTTAGATCCACACTTACGGTTTTAGTGTGTTTAGCACTATTTGCATCCAAGGCATCAATATTGGGTATTTGCAACTTTACAAGTTTTGAGGAAGAGGTTCTGATTTGGAACAACAAGGTGTCATGGTCAATGACTGCTGTGCAATCCGGTGTGAGATGAATTAGATTCGTTTTCGTTACTATCTTCCTTGAACTGGTGTCTAAGCATTTAATGTCAATACTTACTTTTTGTGGAGTAGTAACCAACCAGGTGGAATCGTCAATCTGGGCTATTTTAACTTTTAGTAAGTTAAACAGGTAGGGTGAACAAGTTTTGTTGGAGGAAAAAGACAAAAGTTGGGTCTCACATAACTGGTTATTAACAACGGAAAAATGGTACTTCTCAGTGCAAAAATAGGAACCGGTGGTTACCAATTTACAGTGGTCTAGTTCGACGGGTATTGACGTTGCAAGGTTGAAGAGTATGGTTTTATAGGTAGGAATGATCATACGGTATAAATTGGAATCAATGTATACCGGGAACGGTATCAATTGCATGAGTTGGTAAATGGTGTCTTTGTGTACTAATGGTATTTCGAAGACGAAAGTTATTTTGTTATTAATTTGATAAGCTTGGATTAATATTATAGATTCGTAAAGATGAAGGGTTTTATGGTGTACAGGGTAAGGTAAAGAAAGCATGTTGTCTGATAGGTCCTTAATTGTTACTCCTGTAACTAAGAGGATACCGCAGCTGACGAGCCAGATGTAGTATCTGTAACAGGTGTTATTTCGTCAGTTTGGCGTATTTCGTTTGCGTGTCTTTTAAATGTTTTTCCGGTAGTCAAATCCTCAACGAGGTATGTGTCATTGTCTAGGATTTTTATAATTTTGAAGGGTCCTTTAAATTTCATACTCTTTTTATTACGTCTATCGTTTTTAAGAAAGATTTTTTGGTTAAGTTGTAATATTACAGGTTGTCGTTTATCATTAATTTTCTCGTTACGTCTTTGTTTTGTTTCTAGTTGCATAATTTTTAGGTTGTCATATAAGTGTGTCATTTTTTGTTTGTGGTCGTTTACATATACTTCGTAGAATCTGTCAGTGCAAAGTTCGTATGGATTTTGATTGTCGGTATGACCAAAGAGAATTTCAAAGGGTGTGAATTTAAGATTTGAATGTATTGTATTGTTATACGCGAGTATAGAATAGGTCATTCTGTCTTTTTCTGGAGTGGATTCTAATAATCTAAAATGTTCGATTAGAGTAGAATGTACTCGTTCAATTAATGAATTTGATTCGTGATGCAACGGGGTAGCTATGTGTAATTCTATTTTGTGTAACTTCATGAATTCTTTAATGATTATGTTATCGAATTCATTGTCTGCAATGATTTTCTTCGGAATAGCGTAGTTTGAAAAATATGTTAAGATGGCATTTAATATATCGACTTTGTTATGTGAGGTCAAGGGTATGCTTGAGTAAATTTGCTAAAATTATCAATTACGGTCAAATACCTGGTTCGATTAATTTGGAAAATATCTATACTGATGCAAGAAAACGGTTTATCGTATGTGGGTGTAAATTGAAAAGGTAATTTATTGGGGTTACGATTGTACTTTTCTCTTTTACATGTATCACAATTCGTGATAAATGTATTGATTTCCTTGGTCATTCCTCTCCAATAGTATAATCTTTGGAGGTGCTCTATTGTCTCGTTGATCCCTCTGTGATTGGTATCACCGAAATGGTAATCGGCGATATATTGTTTTCTATGATCTGGGTTTGTGACATAAGTAACTTGTTTAATACATTTATGGAATTTCGGAGAGTTAGCATTGAGGTTTTCTGAAATGAAATGTGAAAATTTCTCAAACGTTTCTTCGTTTTGGAATATGCAATAGTAGTGTAGTTTAGGTGAACAATGTTCGATAAGCAATTGCATAAATTTTTCTATATAGTTTTGGTTGTTGATAAATACGGTTATATGGGAATATCCATCAAAGTTATATATTTGCATGGGTTTAGGGATTACGGCGTTTATAAATTCGATTTGGTTTTTATACCTTTGTAAAGGTAATTCTGCGATGTCAATCACGGGTGTGGACGATTGTTGTGAATGTATCGTATCCGGTACAGAATTGTTGTCATTGTCATTATTCACGGCACCAGGTGCAGGTGTTGGTTTTTCGTTTTGCTTTTTAGTAATTATTATGTCCGACAGAATTTTAACTTTTTGTTTCGTAGGTGGGTTAATTGCTGTTATCGTAAAATCGGATAGGTCAGGTGGATCTGGTCGATTTGCTATGATACTAGCATTGTCGTCAAAATCGGGTTCTGGTGTGTCTAATTGTTCAATTGATAGGGGATTTATATTAATTCGGCTTAAGGCATCAGCTACCTTATTGGTTTTTCCTGGTAGGTATTTAATGGTAAAATTATATTCTTCTAATTTTATACTCCAACGGGTTAATTTCGAATTTGGCTCTTTGATGTTGCGAAGCCATATTAAAGGTCTATGGTCTGTAAATATTGTAAAATGTACGCCATATAAATAGGGGCGGAAATGTTTGCAGGCCCAAACAATAGCTAATAATTCTCGTTCTATTGTGGGGTAGTTAATTTCGGCTTGGTTAAGGGTTCTTGATGCATAGCTAATAGGTCTGTTATTTTGTGATAATACTGCTCCAATAGCAAATTTGCTAGCGTCTGTAGTCAGTTCAAATGGTTTTGTAAAATCAGGATAGGCTAATATTGGATCATTAGTTAGCAAGATTTTTAGTTTCTCAAATTGTTCAATGAAATTTTGATCGTGTATAATTTTTGAATCTTTCTTTAAACATAAAGTCAGGAATTTTGTTATTTTAGCATAATCTTTTATAAATTTTCGATAATAACCTAAAAGTCCTAGAAACGATTTTATAT
The DNA here is from genome assembly GCA_940337035.1 of Agriotes lineatus. Lineage (NCBI taxonomy): Eukaryota > Metazoa > Arthropoda > Insecta > Coleoptera > Elateridae > Agriotes > Agriotes lineatus. The sequence goes on along the minus strand of CALNHX010002408.1, from coordinate 127,257 downwards.
CAGTTCCAGTTTTTGGTAAGGGAAATTTCATAATAGCACTGATTTTATCTGGGTTTGGTTTTACACCGTCTTTAGTAAGGATGTGTCCTAAATAGGCAATGGATTTTTTTAAGAAGTCGGATTTGTCTAATTGTATTTTTAAGTTAGCAGTGCGACATTTTTCAAAACATGTCGTAGTATAATCATGTGTTCTTGTAGGGATACTGAATAAATAATTATGTCATCAAGGTAAACCATGCATTGTGTGGGTGTTAGACCAATCAATGCCTGATTTATAAGTCGTTGAAAGCTGCTGGGACTGTTTTTGAGCCCAAATGGCATTCGTTTAAACTCAAAATGGCCCTCTTCAGTAGAAAAGGCCGTCTTTTCTCTATCAGCTTTGTTTACTTTAATTTGATGAAACCCTGAGGCTAAATCAAGGGTAGTAAAATATTCGGATTTACCTAAATTATCAAGTACTTGTTCTATGAGAGGTAATGGGTATTTGTCTTCTATGGTATTTTCGTTCAATTTCCTATAGTCAATGACTATTCTCCATTTTTGTTTGCCTGAACTATCTAATTTTTTTGGAACGATCCATATAGGTGCGTTATACGGTGACTCTGAATGTTCAATAATTCCGTCAGCAAGCATTTTGTTTATTTGATTTTTTACTTCTTCGCGATGAACATGAGGGTAGCGATAATTTTTTGTAAAGATTGGGATGTCATTTTTTGTACGTATAAAATGTCTTGTCAAGTTTGTGTAAGTCAATGGTAGTTCTGGGTGATGAAAAATATCTTTGAATTCGTAACATAAAGTTTTTACTGCATGAGCTTCTTCAGCATTTAAATGTGTTGTATTGATGTTTTCTAAGTTTTCATTTTGAAGTTGATTTCGAGATTTTAAATTAAAATTTTGATTTTGAGTATTGATGTTATTTATTTCTATTAAATTTGAGTGTTTATAGTCATCTAATAACAGTGGGTTGTAAATATAAAATTCCTTTGTCTGATTAGATGTGTTAATTGCTGTTGTATAAAAATAATTATTATGGACTTTCACTATAGCTCTGGGTGTTCTACAATCTTTGTCAAATATTAGTTTGTCACACAAATATGTACCATTACTGTTTACAGTTGGTAAAATAATTTGTTTTTCTGATCTAGGGGGTAGATATATTCGTTTAAGAGGCTGCGAGTGTTGATTTATTTTAGAAAAATTACATTCGTTTCTTTTTTGAACTTCTTGTTTAAGTTTGGATTGGTTGTAGTGGAAGGGGATAATATTTTGCTCGGTTTGAATGTGCATCCATTTAAAATCAATGTTTGCATTTATATTGGCTAATAAATCAGATCCGATTAATCCGACATAATCAGGGCTAAAATCAAACATATAGCACACATGATTTCCGGGTTCTAAAAATAATGAGTTTATTGGAATATCGGCTACTTGATTGTGTGTGGTAGTACCATGGGGTGTGGTTATTTGAAAGTTATAATTGTGTATTAAAGTTGGAAAATGTTTTTCTACAAATAAAGGTGATATTAGCGTTTTACTGCTGCCTGTATCAATTAATATTTTATCTTGTGTTCCTGGTATTAAAATATACTGTAAATTAGATTTAATTGTTGTTACAAGAAATGTTTCAATTTTATCCAAGGCTGTATTTAAAAATTTACAGAGTCTGGGTCAATGTCGTGTTCTTCTGAATAAACATTCTGGGAATCGTTGTTTATATTTGTTTCAAGTGCATCGGCTTCAAGGAGTGGGTCAAGTGGACCATTAAATTCGGCATAATTTGAGTCAATATCCTCGTGGAATTCTTCGAAATCGTAAGTGCTCGGCTGGGCCACTTGTAAATGGTTAGCACGGAAGTTCGGTCTTTTGTTTGGATTTAAATTTTGAATGTTACTAGTTAGGGGTCGTTTTGGAATAACGGCGTGTTGAGTGGACGTTTCCATTTTTTCAACAGGATTATTAGGTACAAAATTTCGTTTCGGAGCAAAAACATTTCTTTCAAAAGGTTGTCGATACCAACCTGGGGTTTGAGAAAAATTACGTTGTAACGTGGGATTCTGTGGGCTTCGGAATGTATTAGGAAACTGTGGAATTGATTGTCGTTGAAAATTTTGATTAGGTCTAAAATTATTGTGTTTCATTTGTTCATTATATTTAATCCATGGGTTGTTTTGAAAATTCTGACGATTCATTACTGGTTTATTACTTTCAGGTTGTAAATAATTACGAGATGCGTTTTGAGAATAGCGTATATCTAGTTCATCTCTAACGATTGCGATAGCAGCTTCTAAGCTATTAGGATTTCTGGCTCGTAACAATGTGCCAAATGGTTCATTTAAACCGCTCAAAAAGGATCTAAGGGCTAGACTTTTTGACTGTAATAATTTATAATCTTTTATGGGTCTGGCTTCAGGTCCAAGGGAAATTTTTGAATTAAAAGTTGCTAGATGTGTTCTAACTCTGTTATAAAAGTCAATATCTCTCTCAACAACAACAACGGAGGAGGAGGAAAAGAGAGAATCTCTCTCTTTTCCTCCTCCTCCGTTGTTGTTGTTGAGAGAGAGTTGTTGAATTCATAGCCAATAACGACTTCTAAAGCTTTGTCTTTTAATTTATTTCTAACGGATGAAAGTAAAAATTTATTAATATAGGCTTCTGGCTGAGCTGGATTTAAAAATTGAGATAAAATTAGCTCAACAGATCTAATAAATTCTGATAAAGTTAGTGGGTTACCGTCGTAACTTGGAATTTCAGAAACCATTCGTACAGAAAAACCTGGTGGGAATAAATCTGCCATGTTTCGATTTGCTTGTACTTGGTTGAAAATTAAACGTGGTGGTCTCAGCATAAAAATTCACTATTATTTTTAGCGATTGATTTTTATGTTAGTAAACAGTTTATTCTAGGGAAAATGTAACACAAAGCAGTGCTTAATCTGTGCGATGATGGATCAAGGTTACTGCGTCTGTTCGTACTTAAGTAGGCTAAATAAATATTTAGAACTATATTAGTGGGTTTATAATTTGTTTAAAACAAACACACAAACACTTTAAAACGTAAAAGGTTGCTTACTTCATATTTGTAGTTGGAACGTGTAGACTTCCTTTGGAGTGGTCTTACAGGTTATCCGTGGTTAATTAAAGGTGTAGACGTCTTTGGATTGGTCGTACATGCGATCTCGATGATCAGAAGCTCCTCGATGGAGCAGGTGTCTGCGATAGACGATGTCTCTGATGTCTAGTAGTCAGCGGTGCTGCTCTTTGGCGATGTTTGTCCTCCAAGTTGCGTTGCTTCGTACCGGTGTTGGTTGATTTCGGTATACTTGGTTAAGTATTGAAATACACAAAAGAGCGAAAAATGAAAAAAAATTATTTTATTTTTTTTTTCAAAATTTCACAGTGCCCTTTTGCCAAGTATCCTACCGACTGCGCCAGTTAAGTTGCCAATCCGTGGCCTTAACGAAAAAAAAACTTTATTTATTTTACTACACAAGTTTTTAATTGAATGTAGGAGTTACAAATTTGTACAGAGTACGTTCTGTAAGAAGCACGTCTAAACTAGCAACGTTCTGTAAGACACAAATCTATAAACTAAACTAAGATTACACAAGTGCGGCTATTTATAGCCTCTGCCATCTTCGGGTGGGGCGACTGAGTGTCCGTCACATAATTTCATAATATTGCACAACGTTCGGCAACGTTTTGCAATGCTACACTTCTTTGCTAGTTCAGCGAATTCTAAATATAGAATTCGTGGTAGCAAGCGACCTATATATTCTTAAGTGGTTGAGTAGTTTACATTACTTAATTGATAGTCAAGTGTTTATATTACTCGAGCGACTACGGCAATGTAATTCTCCTACGGTTTCGAGCCAGGTAGATATCTAATCTGCATGCAAACAGTTTTTGAGCTACACTGCTAACAGACAGACAGGCATACGGACAACAGACAGTGAGACAAACGGATTTGAGAAAACATGTTTCTCATCATCTAGAGCAGTGGTTCCCAAACTTATTTGGCCTACCGCCCCCTTTTCAGTAAAAAATTACTCAACGCCCCTGAAAATCTATATTCTTTAGCGAACAAACAGAAAGATATTGTAGTACTGATAATTATCTATAAGAGTATTTCTAGGTAGGAAATCACTTTGAAAGAATAAATTAATTAGCAATTAAAAATTACAAGGGGGGATTTATACAACATAACATTTGAGAATTGTTCAGTGAATGATACATTAGATACAATGTTACGTTAAAATGGCGCTTTCGTTAGATTTGTCGCTTCACTCTGCTTTTTTTTGTAACTTCATGGGAAGCGGTCTCCGAATTGTAACTCTGTGGGCAGATTCAAATTCCGCGCGCTCTTGAGTTAGGAACTTTTGTTCGCTGATAGGGACATGGTTCCGCTCCCCGATAAGTTTTTGTTTCTATGGCAAGTTTCCGGGTTACGAGGGGCATTCTTGGGCCTTAGCTGTTGGAATTTGGTGCCGCTCGTAGCAGCTACCATCTTCGAAGTCGTTCAAGAGGTTATTTAGTTATGTTTGAAAATAAACGCCCTCGGCGGATTCTCCTCTAGACGACGTTTATTTTGGGCGATTCTAGGCGCCCCGCTTGTTGGCGGATTCCTTTTGATGGTAGCACCTCTCGCACGCCCATACGGGCTGGACGTGCCGAGCTACAATCCACGATTCGGAATTTGGCAGCTGAGAGATTCTTCCTCCGGCAACCTCGTGTAGGGTCGCCTTTGACTAATCAGGGCCCCATCGTTATGCTGGGCTATTAAGCACTGGTGCCAAAAGCAGAGCCTCCGTGAATCTCATGAGAGCCCCACCTAATACTAGGGACATCCACTAAGCTCCCTTTGCGGGCCATGTTGAGCCTATGAATTAAACTGCCCCAGGCCACGGATCTACATTTCAACTACCTGTACCAGCTAGGCGATAACTTGTGCACTAGCCGAAAGTAAAAGCCCATGCCAATGTGTGTACGTTCAGGTATTTTTAGTGTGTAATTGTAAATTATTGAGAGGCTTTTCCTCCGATTGTATCCTGCATTTTCCATGAGAATTTAAGTATTACTTGCTGTAGGCCCTATTGGGTCATTTGTCGACTTCTCCGAGCAAAGATTATAATTAAACTGTGATACTTGAGAACTATATGTAGTTTCTTTCAATGTTTGCTGTATAACGTTCTTTGCAGCTATAGTTCTTAGCCCATTATAAGAACTCAGTCTGCGAATCGTCTGATAAGCATTGAGATACCTGGTTGATTGTTTCTCTGGATTCGCTCGCGCCCTCCCGGTTTCCATGTATTTAATTTACTGCACGCCGTCTTCGACTTGAGCTAGACGTGCCCTCCAGGTATCTGCTTTTGCTAGTTTTAGTTAAGAAATATAGCCAGCGAATTGACGCGTTTAAATTATGATAACAAATGGCACCCAACGTGTGTGGCCTGTGTTTTTTTGTAAAGGTGCTTTGCACTGTGTCTAAATTTTGAGTTTTGAGAGAAACAACAAATAAATGTTAGCCAAATTCTAGAGTGTATTGTTCTGTATTTATTTGTTGCTTTGTGCTATTTTAACATGTTTTGCTATTTGTGCATGCTAGCTTAAGTTAGATAAGATGTTTAGATTTAGCGATATTTTGTTCGGGCTTACTTGCGACTAGGAGCCGTTTCGGTTTTACAAAATTTTAAGAGTTCGGGAGTAATTTCAGTTATGATTTGCTGTGGAAGCCCTGCTGCTCGAGCCTGGTGATCTGCTTGTAGTATTTTATTTTGTCCCAGTTTGTAGTAGCCCAGTTGTAGTTATGCTCAGATTTTCTAGTTGTGAAGGTTTTTCGCCACTTAGATATTTTTGTTGTGAAGGCTTTTCGCCACTTATCCATTTGTATGTTTTCGATGCCTGCTACTCTTTGTGGTGTGGGATATGACGTCTCTGTGGATCCCTCTTCGAAGCTTGCTCCCGTTGTGACTCGTGTCGTTTAGCAGTGTGCGCATTTAGCAAGGTGTCTGTTGTTCTCGGTCTCAAGTTCTTTGGAGCCCTTGTTTTTAATTTTGTTTCGTTAGGGTGATTGGGATGGCTGCGATTTCGTTAGTTGTGTGCTGCTGAGATTCTTGTGGATTTAGTATGCTTGAGCGTTTGTTGTTTTTGTAGGTCATCGTTCCTTGTGGAAGTATTTTTTGTTTTGTTAGGTGCTAACTTGGATTGGAGTGTGATGGCAGTGTGTTTGGGGGTGTTTGTTTTGCGAGACTCTTAGGCCTTCTGATAGTTGAATTTGTGCAGTATTATTTGGTTGCTTTTTTTCTTTTCTGTTAGATTGTTGATCGGGTTATTGGAGCGTTGTTGATGTGTTTGAGAGGTTTCGCTTAGGCGGCTCTTTTTGATCTCACAGGACCTTCTCATGTGTTGGATTTAGCGCAGTTCTTCTTGGTTGGTTCTTTTATCTTCTGGTTTGTTGATTAGGATATTGGTTCGTGTTGGTGTGTTTGGGAGATTCGCTTATGCGGTTTATTATGATCTCTCGAACCATCTTTCAAGTTGGCTTGGTGCGTTTATGAGTTGGAATCCTTTCCTTTTTTTCTTTCTACCCTTTTGGATTGTTAGCGAGTATGTTGGTATGAGACGGATGGCTTTGTGAGTTTCGTGTGGCAGATTTTCTTCGAGCCGCTTCTTAGCACGCCGGTCCGTAGGTTCCCTTTTGACTGGCCTTTTGTTTCTGACTTGGATCGTGTATGCCTGTTAGGTATGACAACGGGTTTTTTTTTAAACCTAGCGTCCCTTGTGGTTGCCCTTTTGGTTTTGGGCCCCTTGCTATTGAGTAGCTGCGGTTGAGGGTTTCTTTGGTGTTGGCAACCATATCGCTTATGCGGATTAGGTATCCTAATGGTAGTTCTCGTTCCGTGTCATTGTCATGATTTTGATCTAGTTTTTTTTTATTTTCGCCTCTTGCTTCATTGGGAGGTTCTTGCGAGCTGGTGGATTTTGGGTGGATACCCTTTAGGGATGCTGACGTGACGTTCTCCGCTTTAGGCGGATTTGGCCATCTGATGCCATTTGTCGTGTCCGTCAGTGTCATTTGGTTCTGTTTGATGGCCCAGCCGTGTAGTTGTTGTTGCCGGTTGACTTTAGCTATGCGTACTGTTGGGAGTTTTGTTTGGTATCCTTTCGCTTATGCGGATTTTATCCTCAAGTGAGCTTGTTCCTTGGTTTATTTCTTTTAATTTTTTTTATTTATTATTTGGGTTCCTGGATCTTGTGAGCGAATTTGTTTTTTTGTGATGTCGTTGTGTGCTGGGGCCGTTCATGGATCGGGTTAGTCCTTCATCCTTCGTCTTCCCTTTCTTCTTTTGACTTTTCCTTGCTCTTGGAGCAACTGTGCGGGCGTGTACTTCGGTTGCGTGTGTACTCCCGGGAGAGTGTGAGTTTATGCTTGGTTTCTTACTTTTATCTTCCCTTTGATCTGGCGTGCATGGGGTGATGCCGGTTATGAATGGATCCTCGCGTGAATGAGATAAAGATTGTAGAGTTTTTTCTCCAGACCGTTCGGGGCGCTGCAGGGTCTCTCAATCAGCATGCGTGTTGAGTTGCGTGATTGTTGTCTCTGCTTTCGCTTTTCTGGTTGCCTGTCGCCCTCTTTTCCGGGGTTGCCTTCTCCCCTTTTTGTCAAAAGAAGAACCCTAATCGATATTTTGGGGAAATTTTTGGATTTTTGTGGGTACGGGTTGTTGGATTTATTCGTGGGAAGGGTTATTGGTTTTTCGGTCTAACAGTGCCTTAACTGTGGGGTTTTGCTTCCGCCTCGGGGTTTGGTTTGTTTGTTAGGAAGTTGTCAGGGGGGGTGCTTGTGGGGGACGTGTTGGGGGTGTTGAGCGTTCTGGTGGTTGGGACTTCTTGGCGACGGGTTGCCACGGGACTGTTCACCGGCGCAGCTTACCATCCAGCAGCGACGAGCAGTCTCGATCCCTGTCGTGGAGGAGGTCCCGGTTGCGGGTTCCGCTTGGGTTCGCGCCCGTCTCTCCGGGTATTGTTGTATTGTGGTGCGGGTTATTAGGGTTTTTACGTGGGTGTTGGTTTAGGCCTTTGGTGCCTTTCTTTTCATTTTTTATGTGTAGTTGCTTCGAGCTAGTGACGGTTTCGCGATAGTCTTATCGAAAAATTTCTAGGAAATTTTTCTGTTGTGGTAAGGGGGGAGTTGTTACGTTAAAATGGCGCTTTCGTTAGATTTGTCGCTTCACTCTGCTTTTTTTTTGTAACTTCATGGGAAGCGCTCTCCGAATTGTAACTCTGTGGGCAGATTCAAATTCCGCGCGCTCTTGATTAGGAACTTTTGTTCGCTGATAGGGACATGGTTCCGCTCCCCGATAAGTTTTTGTTTCTATGGCGAGTTTCCGGGTTACGAGGGCATTCTTGGGCCTTAGCTGTTGGAAATTTGGTGCCGCTCGTAGCAGCTACCATCTTCGAAGTCGTTCAAGAGGTTAATTTAGTTATGTTTGGAAAATAAACGCCCTCGGCGGATTCTCCTCTAGACGACGTTATTTTGGGCGATTCTAGGCGCCCTGCTTGTTGGCGGATTCCTTTTTGATGGTAGCACCCTCTCGCACGCCCATACGGGCTTGACGTGCCGAGCCTACAATCCACGATCCGGAATTGGCAGCTGAGAGATTCTTCCTCCGGCAACCTCGTGTAGGGTCGCCTTTGACTAATCAGGGCCCCATTGTTATGCTGGGGCTATTAAGCACTGGTGCCAAAAGCAGAGCCTCCCGTGAATCTCATGAGAGGCCCCACCTAATACTAGGGACATCCACTAAGCTCCCTTTGCGGGCCATGTTGAGCCTATGAATTAAACTGCCCCAGGCCACGGATCTACATTTCAACTACCTGTACCAGCTAGGCGATAACTTGTGCACTAGCCGAAAGTAAAGCCCATGCCAATGTGTGTACGTTCAGGTATTTTTAGTGTGTAATTGTAAATTATTGAGAGGCTTTTCCTCCGATTGTATCCTGCATTTCCATGAGAATTTAAGTATTACTTGCTGTAGGCCCTATTGGGTCATTTGTCGACTTCTCCGAGCCAAAGATTATAATTAACTGTGATACTTGAGAACTATATGTAGTTTCTTTCAATGTTGCTGTATAACGTTCTTTGCAGCTATAGTTCTTAGCCCATTATAAGAACTCAGTCTGCGAATTGTCTGATAAAGCATTTGAGATACCTGGTTGATTGTTTCTCTGGGATTCGCTCGCGCCCTCACCGGTTTCCCATGTATTTAATTTTACTGCACGCCGTCTTCGACTTGAGCTAGACGTGCCCTCCAGGTATCTGCTTTTGCTAGTTTTAGTTAAGAAATTATTAGCCAGCGAATTGACGCGTTTAAATTATGATAACAACAATTACTGTTAAATTGTGAATAGTTTATTAAAAAGGTGCGACCATATAAGTTGATTTAGTTGGGATAGTTGTTTGGTAACATCAGAACTTAGATTTTAATTTGCATTAGCTGACCATCGGAATAACCAAAGTGAAATCCAAACAAATGATTATCTGAAAAAGTCAATTATTGAAATGTTATAATAAAATATATCATATAGAAATTTGGTATAAATTATTATTGCTAGCGAAAATAATATTTTTAAAATAGCCGATTTTTTTTCGAATTTCTAACCTGTGTTTTGAGTAAAAGCAAATTTGAATACGTAATAAAAACCCTTTATTATAATGGTATTTACTTTGTGGATGGTGAATTAAAAGGTGTGATAAAGTAAAGTTAAAGAAACGGAGAATAATAGCTATTTATGCAACAAGTGCTAAAAGTTGATGTTTATGCACGAGACATGAAAATTATGAAACGAAGTTGAAGGCTGAGGCAATAACACTTTTAGCACGAGTTTGCATACAATATTTTTTCTACGACCTTAAATTTTTTGTTATTAATCCATAAATGTCGATTTAACAAATGTTTGCATTTATGACAGTTATAATTTATGTCATAATAAAGAGATTGCCTTGACGGGCAGGTGAATGTTTGTGGAGCCAGTACTGTCAAAGTCAGTTATCAAGGTAATTAAAATAGTAAACATCTGACTTTATTTATTACATAACGCTTTAATTATATAAAAAACACTTTACCTCTATCGCAAGAAGTAACTAGAATAACTTTACAACCTCATTTCCAGTTCGAAATTGTAGTTTTATAACATCACTTCACTTATAACACATGTGCTAAAAGTAAACAGCTGATCTCATTTTAAACACGCTAAATTATAAAACGTCACTTTTAGTGAAAAAAGGCTAGCACTAAAGGCCTACTTTTAGTGGTGGTGGTAGAAAACGAATTTTATAATGGTAAATAGTCTTTATGGAATAAATAAATCTGTAACTTGTATTTTGTGTGTTTATTTGGAAAATAATGTTACACTATATTACACAACAGATGAAATATGTACGAACGGTTTTTCTAAATCTTCGTATCTTCTCTTCCTTCTCTAAGCTTTCACCGCCCCCTTATTTTTATTCACCGCCCCCCAAATGCACCCGAAGCTACTATCGCCCCCTTGGATCGTTTCACCGCCCCCCAAGGGGCGGTATCGCCCACTTTGGGAATCACTGATCTAGAGACTCTGAAACATGAAGATCTTAAGAAATTTCGGAAGGTGATTTTTCAAGATTATACTTAATACTCCTTCGTCACTTGGGTGAGGGAAGTAAAAAGTAGTGAAAGTTGATTAATTTAAATCTTTATGTTGCGCAATGTATGGATACTCCTTTCAGAAGTCAACTAAAACGCTTTGCAGGTTCTGGGAAGACAATACAGCTTTGCCACTACTTGTTCCAATTACTGTTGGGGGCTTCATACTATTTTTAGCTAAGATCTTTGTAAGTTATGGTAACTACCCTGATATCCCGATTCTTAATTAATATACCTTCGATTGAAACTGAAATTAACCAGCGGAACGAGATATGCTTGCTGGGCATAGTCGCTCTGCTAGCATATCTGATAGCCAACAGTATTCTACGAGTGTATGAGGTAAGTCTTCTGGTGGTCTCAGGACAGTTATTTCAGTTGTCGACGTTACAGATGTCTGCGAACACGATTGTCGTTTGCTATTGCTTGGATTGTCATATTAACAATGGAACAACCCGTCCTTATTTCCTGACTGCTGCGTTTTTGGAATTTACTGAAATTTGTAAAACTTCTTCGGAGGATGAGATTAAAAGGGAAGAGGAACAACTGTAAATCTGAAAACCAAATCTAGAAAAAAACATCCTCATCATCATAACCATAATCGCCAGCAGATTGACCCCCACCAACAGAACGTTTAACTTTGATTATTTATTTGCTTTGTCTGTATTGATATAAAATTGTGGGATATTCTTTTTTCTTCTTTATCAACCTAATAACTAACTTCGTTGTTGAAGATAGTTATTTTCATTGGCTTCCTAATCAATAACTAATTATTAATCAAAATATGTTAAACTAGTTTTTTAACCCACCACCAGTGTTGCCAAAGGCAGGGATTTGTCCCTACATGTAGAAAAAATCTGTCAAAAAAGGGATGTAGGTGAGGATTTTCTCAACTTGCGATAGTAAAAAATAAAACAGAAAATTTTATATTTTTATACTTCGACTTTGATAGGAAAACAACATCCATGCCAAATTTGCAACTGAACACCCAATAATAAAATGTATTTAAAGTAGGTTTTTTTTCTATAATAACTGTCAGTGTTACAATGTTGGTAGATATGCGAGTAAAACGCTAGAAAATTTTTATACCTCGTGTTGGTAGAACTTTTTCAAAATTATGGTTGTGTGTCAATTTTGAATGTCAAAGTTACTTAATTTGAACTCTTGACAAATTTAATTTTTTTACATAGAATCAAACGTTCATTCTTTTCAAATATTGTAAGTTTAATAATTAATAAATTTGTAATATTTTACTATGCTGTTCGTTTTACTCACTATTATCGCATATCTGTCAAAATGACAAATCATTTTTTTTGTGGAAAAAAAGAACTAAATATATATGTACCAACATTATTAAAACTAGGGACGCTGCAGGAATGCAACTTATCCCCTAGAAAGTTGACCTTGAAAATTATTATAGAAAAAAAATGTACTTTAGAATTTATATTATGTTCACGTATAATGTTTTACTTCCAAGTGAGTTTGTTAACTTTTTTTAAGAGTGATTTAAGTATAGTAAATTTTTTTATATGGAAATGCAATGTAGGGTAAGCATTGGCAACAAGCATTTTCACTAGATTGAAGTATGTTGGTAAATAAACTTCTAGTTATTATTTTTGCAGTGAGGTTAGGTTTCACATTGACTGGTTGATATTTAATTATTTTAAATTGTAGTTCTGGCTATTATAAACTGAAATTCTTCTCAGTGCAATAGCTACCAATTTATAAAATCACATTTCAAGTTTCTAATAGCTAGAACTACAATTTGAAATAATTTAATGTCAACCAGTCAGCATGCAACCTAATCATGTTCAGGTTTACTGCCTCATTCTTTCCATATTTTTATACTTTTATAATAAAATTTGAATAAAAATTGAACATGATTTTTTTTAATTTCTGATCTTTCGTGTTGCAGACCATACTCCTTCGCGGAGTGTTAGTGCCATACCTTTACTCAAGGAGGATATATCCTCTTTGCCTTTACTATTGCTATTACTGCGATTCCCTGCTATCGTAGGGAGAAGTAAGGATTTTTAATCTGTTGTAGAGGAATACTAGTTAACCCTTTTACTACGGGAACCGGAAAGTCCGCAAATCACCGACTGCCAAATATACGGAAGACATTTTATGACGCTACTGGAAACGAGCCCATCCGCCGTGAATTTGCGTTCATTTACATTTGTTTCGGCCTTAAAAAAGTTTGGGTTACATAGGTTGATATCACGTTTTATTCTTGTTTGTGGGCAGTTTTTGAGCTTCTGGTATTGTAATTTTTACTGCGATGGCGCGAAAATAGTTGATGGATGCCGAGTTGGAGAAATGTTTATAGGAAGATGGGCCGGAAGATGACCATTTTGAACTGGTGTATCTATAGACTACAAACAAAATAGTTGTGGGAATAATTTGAGCATTAGATTTGATTGAAAAAGAACTGTTATTTTTTATCCCACAATTCACGTTTTTAGAAAGTGGACCTAGGTTCTGTGTATTCGAAAATAGTTTTAGATTGTTTCGATTTTTTTCTCCCGTGACAAATTTGTACCACCACCTGAATGAAGACAACCCCAAATCAGACTCAGAAGGAAAAATGGACCGACATATACTCCGACCAAATGTACTGTTTTCTTGCATTAGCCCTTCTGAAACCTCAAATAAAATAATTAAGGCTTACGGACTATTGGACCAAGGATTATTGCTTGGCAACTCCATTATTTGGTCAACCAAGATGAGCCAAGTCCACGCGCACTTAAACCTCAAGGTGAGCCCTTTCTGTTACGTCCAAGTCACGTGTCTATTCTTGTTGCTCTACCTTATAGACCAGTATTCAGAGGAAAGTGACGTTAATTGTATCCCAATCACGAATGATCACCCGACACAATACCGATCCAGTGGATTGCTGAATAAGTTCTGCCTATTCGTGGAATTAAACCAAGAACTTGTTTATTTCACGCCTAACACTGTACCCAATTAGCCACCTATGTAGTTGGTTTTTAATGGTATACGTAAATTGTAAATTAAGACCAGGAAATATAAAAAATCAGCGTATTACTTCCGATATTAAGGCGGAAGCATATGAATCCGCATCCCTTTTACACACATTCCCTACGGGAACTGGACGAATCCGCATATCTTTGGTTCACATTCACGCAAAGCTAAAATTTCCCCGTCTGGACAATAGAGTAGTGAAAATTTTCCGCATAGCGAAAGTTAAAGGAATTTTGGCAACACTGCACACCACATATGTGACCTTATTTTAATTAAATATTTTTTCCAATACCTACTTCTAAAGCTGTATTTTATCTATGAAACTCTCCATGATAAAGCAACATTTTAATGATGGGGATAGATAAAATGCTCCTTTATTCACTAGTGAATAAAATAGTTCATAATCCATAGCAACTAACGAAATAAATGCGTACTACCTTGGTACCTAGTACAAGCACAGATAATATGACATTTATTTAATAGCTTGTTACTGCACGAAACTGTATTAACGACCAGCCCCTCAAGCGTGCAAAACAAAATCATACGCTTGAAAGCCACATCTGTTACCCACAAAATGACTTTACGACATAATCGAGGATTATAACCGGATACGCAGCTCCAAGCCTCGTTACGGTGCTCCAGCTTGGGTACGCTCAGCGAGAAGGTCGTGGTTTTTTACTACCGTAAAGGTTAGGGCTGCGCTTCTTCACAAGGGGTAAACTTAACTAAATTGGGAAAAACAACAACATCAGCAACACATGTGAAGTTACTTTGAAAGTGGAAGTAAGTAATTGACCTTGCTACTTTTAACTTGACAGAGTTTGGCCGACGAGTCACATACAAAACTGACTTACTTTGCGGAAAACTTGCTTACGCAGCTGCTAAACTCCCTTTACAAGACAAATACATGCACAACGCATGCAAATATCGTGAACGGAAAATGAAAAACATTATTAAATAAAATGAACGATATTAACAATAATATGAGAATGACGTGTGAATGAACAAGCGTTTAGAACAAACATAAAGGCAGCGACATGAGTAGTGAGGGTTAGATCGGGCTCCATAGCTCAGTGGTAAGCATTCTAGCTACTGATCTAAGGGTCGAGAGTTCGATCCCCGACCCCGGTGAGGTTTTTAAAAATTAAAAATGCTGAAGAAAACCTCTACAGGATGCCATCATTCGGAAGTGATGTAAAGCCGTGGATCCCATGTTACTACGATGTGAAGCATGTAAAAGATCCATTGCTAAGTTTGGAACTCCTTAGTCTCGGCAAAATTCTAAGTAGGACAAAGGTTTCTGGTAATCTGCATGCCTACACGTGTTCATGGGGTTGGCAAAAAGAGCCTATAAAGGCCTACTTGCTAGACATGAGTCTCCCCAAAAATAATAGTGCTACTAGTGAGGGTTAGACTATATTACGTAACGTCTTAAATTACTTAAAAACGATAAACTTGATGTAACTTTTGTAAGAAGACTAGTCAGAGGATTGATGTTCACATTCCTACCGTGTGGGCATACGCTCAAGGGTTAACCTTTTTCATCGCTAATAGAAGGTCTTACGCCTCTAGCTACTCCTGAAGGTAAAAGCGAGCGTTGGAATGAAGCCAACTGCTGTTTCTAGGCCTGTAAGACCTTTTTTCCATGTGTTAAAGGAGGTCGGACCCCTGTGCAAGATGAGTGCCCAGGAGTGGCTAGAGGCGGAAGATCTATTAGCGATGAAAAAAGTTAACCCTTGAGCTTATACCCACACGGTAGGAATGTGAACATCAATCCTCTGACTAGTCTTCTTACAAACGTTGCATCAAGTTTATTGTTACCACAGCAGGTAGAGTAAACATACTCACTTACTGCATGTCTCAGTGGACGTCATCCACAAAAACATACTCGTACACATAACAATAAACTTGACTACACATGACCGGAATGCGGAATGACTCGCAAACGGTAATAACATCGAATAAGTACATGACTCGCAAACGGTAGAAACATTCAATAACTACTATTTATACTGACTCAATGACAAGAACACTTGGCTTTAAATACGCAAACGTGGCTCAAACATTTCAATAGCCACAGCGTTAAATTAAACAAGGACATAAACTATAACAACAATTAATTTGACAAAAACGGCAACTACAATGGTTCAAACGACAAATGCTACGAAGACATTACGCAAAACTGTCCGGCACATTAACGGGGCGCTACACGCACTATAAGCGATACACAATAAAACTAGTACATAATAAAACAATAACGGTACCTGAAGGAATTTATCTAGCTGCGTTCGACGTCCAGCAGAGTCCTAGGTGGTCGTCCCCCCAAACAGCCTGCCTTAAGACTCAAGATGCCTGAAGAAGTTGCACAATAGCAACGGGGAAGCTGCTGACGAAGACGATCTGGTTCTAACATCCCATAACGTGGGTAAATCGAACTCTGAAGCGGTACGGCAAATCTTGAAACTATAAACGGAAGTTCGGTATGCCCCAAATAAGCTTATGACTGATATTCCCAATAATAATCCGTCTTACGACGTAATTTAAAGTTGTCACTTTACGATAAACGGGAAGTCAGAGCTTACGATGGCATAAATGCTCAACAGCGACCCCAAAACCAATTCATCACGACGCGTGCATCACTGCTTCAGAAAGCACAAAAAAATCGACGAAAAGTACACAGTTAATTAAACTATACAGTTAGTTAAACGAAACAGCGCGGCCGTCAGCCGAGGCGGCCGGGACGCGAAATAAACGACCCAGTTTTCGACCCTCTTAAGGCGGAAGTTGCGAGCCGGCTCTTAATTGTTGCGTAAGAGGATTCTCGAACCGAATGAATGGCGCACGCGCTACTTAAGCTGTGTTCTCTCTTTTGCTTATGCGAAAACATGGGAAAGACGTTGCGCTAATGAAATACTGACTCAACACTTGGCCCAAAGCTTCGGAAAATTCCAACTGACTGATGTCATTTATGACCAAGCAAATTGCGCGAGCTCGGGGAAACACCGAGCTCTTCTGGACAACAAGAAATTCTAAGAAGGCGACAATAAAGCACAAAGCATATGGGGACAGATTGCGTCACTCTAAACAGGAATAAAGCTTGAATTTATAATGGCAGCATACGAAGAATTGGGTTACAATGAATGTACAATTACGGCAAAATGATAAGATACGAGCTAGGTGGAAATAAGTTTCTTATGAACTAAAATATTGAGTACCCAACTGAATTAAAAATCCAACCTACGTGAATCAGGAAAATGCTAAGATTTGGAAAATTGTTCTAACAAGCTATTCAAGTAACAAGAAATATCAGGACCTATTAACATTTGAAGTAGGCAAGTACAAGACAAGGCGAAGCCGTGGCTTATTACTTGCCGAAAATGTTAATAGGCGATACATTCCGAGGTTGTAACACGGCTTTTTACCTAGCCGTATGCTCTACTGTATTATTACCTTATATCGTCTTGGGTCGCTAGCTTATTCAGTTGGACAGGTCTAAGACTCTATTAGTATCGTCAGTGCAGCTAAGGGTAAGCTAATATTGTTTGGGGTAGCTCGTCACTGGAATGTTGTACTTGCAAACACTACCAGCAGTTTACATAAACAACATATATAATCTGTAATAAAAATACAAACACAAGAAAATACATATAAACATACACACAATAAAAAGGTTGTGAGCTACATATATGAGTCAATTGTCACCAACGCGAAATGCAATGGAATTCCGCGCACTAATAACTCGGCGAAGTTGTCTCTTCTTAAAATTGCGCTCCTAGTAGGAGCGCTGGAATACGCGGTAACGTGGGCGCATGGTTCTGGTTGCGTGGGATTTACCGTGCTCTCAAACACAATGACGATAGCCCCAAGTGTCGCAATATCTCACCTTGCACAGTGGTTATATCTAGCAACTAAACTTGCTTTTGGTTGCCCCAATTGATCTCGTGATAGCACAAGAAAGGCACCACTTCTATGGCGTCGCAACGGTAGCTTTCTTCTAGCAGCCGCGGCAGCCTTTGGTGCTGATACAACAGGATATCGATACTCTCGGACGCTGAGTTCACACTCATGTTTCACCGTGTGATTGTAGCGAATAATGCAGGCCGCGACACACTCCACAGAGCACTTTTTGGGGATGTTATTAGCCCGCTTCGCACTTCTGTTAATCTGTAAGCAGAAGCAGTTTGCCTGCTTACGACCCGCACCTTTTACTAGTTTGGGTGCGAATGGATCCCACGCGGCTCACAGCATTGTTGCAACTCTACTTATCATTTCGTTACCTGGAAATATGCTGCTGTATACCCAAATTCCCTCACATTAGCACTCGCGATATCGCATACAGATACTTACAATACGTGGCCGATCATGCATAGTTTCTGATTATACTACATACCTACTTGGTTAAGGCATAATTAAATATACGGCTAAGCTTTATTGCTAACAGTGTATATAAGAAAAAGGTATGAAATATATTGCTATAGCTCACCAGTTGAACTATGCCTTAATTAATGCAATGTCTTAAATGTTAAACGATAATTGCTTTTAAATCGAGAGCTCTTATTTTCAGGGTGGGTTCGCCAAAATCTAGTTCTCTATTAATTGAAGTTTTAAAATTGCATTTTCAAAAATCTTTGACTATCAATGACACATAACGTCAAACTTGACTTTTAAAATTCATCAAACCAGGTAATTGACAATTGTATCTTACATTAACACATTTATTATTCAATTCACCTACGTAAGTATTATATCAACTTTATATTATCACTTTCTTTTATTGATAGTTATTCAAAATCCTTTCTCAACTTATCTACACAAACCTCTATAACTGCTCTAGCTTTCACTGCAACATTCAACAAATACCGGATCCTGACGTCGACATACTGCAACACCTACTGCCCACTTCACAAACAGCAACACCTATGATGGTCTGTTAATCCTTTCAACTGCATCCGTCCTGTCAAACCAACTCCTCTGCTCCCAAAATCCAGTCCTGGTTCCTCCTAAATGTCACTGTCACACGAACTAACTCCTGGTAAGTTGCTATATTATGATGTTGCAAATCTAACTTTGTTCCCTTTTTGCAGATAGTCCGATGTCTCTTGTTATACTCACAGAATATCCAAATCAAATAATAACTTGTAAAAACCTCTACTAATATCTTGTACGTATGAATAAATCCAAATTTCTTCAACTAATATAACATCCTGTATTCTATATCTCCAATTAACTGTATCTGTATAATCTCTTCATCCACTTGATGTCTCAATACATTCCATTTTATATTTCACCTGTTCGACCTCGTAGATTTGTTTAAAGCCCTTTTTTAATTTGTCATTACCAAAACCAACACAAATTAAGGCATAATTTCTATTTTTATTTCACAAAATTGGTTATTTCAAAATTACATGTATGCTTTCATGAGTTGTTTTACAGTAACTAACGAAACAAACTTCTATCCCTATTAGATACAATTCTTAGTGCACACTTGCTATATTTTAAAATAATACTATTACAGGATATTCATTCTGATTATTATTAACAAATACATTTGTCTAATGTTACCTTGGTTTGTTCTTTATTAACATTTAATACAACCATTAAGTTTATTTATTTCAATTAATATCGCACTATCAAATGGCTCCTTTCATTGTATCAATTACTTTCATTATTCATATTCGAAATTTTACACCCATCAAGATCTAATTAGTGTAACCTTCCAAATTTATTAGTTTTGAATATTTCTTTCTTATGATTTATTATACTACGTCATGTATCATAACAATATAAATACAGGTGGCACGAATTGGTCCGTTGCATATTATCTTATATTTTTCGAAATTTTCCTAGATTAAAAAAAATTGGTTTGTCACCAGAATTAATTTTCGTGATTCGTGTTAGCTGTGAGTGTCACATGTCGTTTATGTGACTTGCCATTATTAAAAAAAAAAAAAAACGTTTTCCCGCTGCTGATCATGTAAGTCAGTGATACAGCCTTAGTAACAAAACGTGTAAGTCGGCGATTATATTTGTTTGCTGCTTTCTCTTGACAACGAAACTTAATATTATTATTAAGTTCCTAGGATAATAAAATTAGCAACGCAAGATGCAGACTTAGACGTTTTGTTTATAATTGCAAGTGTTTAAGTGAAATGTGACACTCACAGGTAACACGACTCACGAAAACTAATCCTGGTGACAGGAGACAAAACAACGATTTTTTCAAAAATCTAGGAAAATTTTGATAAGCAACGGGAAAAATATAATAAGATAACTCGGAATATATCGCCTATTAACATTTTCGGCAGGCAACAGGCCATGGCTGTGCTGTGGCTGTGCCTTGGCTTGTACTTGCCTACCTCAAATATTAATAGGTCCTTACATTCCTTGTTACTTAAATAGCTATTAATTGCGTTGTTAATTATATTATCCTAGGAACTTCTTCTTCTTCTTCTTCTTCTCGTGGGGCTTGTTGTAAGCTGCACTGAGACCTGTTGGTCCATTGTGCTCCCACCTAATTTGTTATGGATCTCGTTCGAAGAGGCCGGTTTCCAACGCGATGGAAACAATCCTACCCATAGGAACGTCCCTCATCGCCTGGGGTTCCACCAGGCCGGCTCCAAAATGTTTATGTCTCAGTGTTAGGAGGGCAACACATTGACATAGAACATGGATTAAGGTTTCTTCCTCCAACTGGCACCTCTTGCAGATGGCATCGTTTACGATTCCAATTGTGAATTAGTGCTTCTGTAGGTGACCGTGTCCTGTTAGTAAATCAGTCACGATCCTCATGTTTTTTCTGCTCATTGACAGGAGAGTAAAGGTATTGGCAGGCGACATTTGCCTGATGAGGAGTTTTGCCTGACGTAGCCTTGGTATCGAAGCCCAGTTGGCACTGGATTGGTTACTTAGCCAGTGCTCAACTTGTCTCTTTGCAGTGACACGGCTCAGGGCCGATTAACAGCTCTTGAGAACCTCTTCTCGCTAGAGCATCAGCTTCTTCGTTACCCTCTATTTCACCCATAGTAGTTTCACCCATTTTTTTGTACCGAGTATATTCAGTGTCTGGCAACATTCCAGAACCAACCTGGAGTTTATTCTGGGCGAACTTAATGCTCTTAGTGCTGCTTGACTGTCTGTGCAGATGTAGATATGCAGATTGGAATAACCTCTTTGAAGGTTCTCCTGAGCACAAGTTAGGATGGCAAATACCTCCGCCTGGAATACAGTGGCATATTTACCTAGCGCAACGGTGAGTTCGACCCTCGGCCTACAGCCGTAGATGCCAGCACCAGATCCCCCCGCCATCCTGGAGCTGTCTGTGTACCAGACAAGTCCCTTTGGAGTGAGGAGACGCTGTTGCTGACACAAACGTTCCTATCAGGAATGAGTACCTGAAATGTTTTGTGGAACATGTAAAGCGGAGCCATGAAATCACTCCTTGTGAGAAGTTCTGGGACCTTCTCAAAATGTTGGATGATCCCTGAGTGTCCCACTTGTTCCTCTTTGATGGCCCACATCTGACCCTGTCTTAGTCTGTAGGCTGACTTCCTAGCCTCCGCCTCAATCACCAGGTGAA
This sequence comes from Agriotes lineatus, assembly GCA_940337035.1. Taxonomy (NCBI): domain Eukaryota; kingdom Metazoa; phylum Arthropoda; class Insecta; order Coleoptera; family Elateridae; genus Agriotes; species Agriotes lineatus. The sequence continues at coordinate 106,015 of CALNHX010002408.1, read as the reverse complement.
GGGGCGGAAGCCCCAGAAGCACCTACAGAGCTGCCGTAGGAGCAGTGCGTATTGCTCCTGTTATGCCTAAACAGGCCAGTCTCTGTAGTCTGTTGAGGCTGTTTCTGGTTGTTGCCTTGCTGATTGCCGGCCACCAAACAAGAGCAGCATATGTTATTATAGGTCTTGTAACCACCATGTATAGACATTTGGTGACACAGGGCTTGAGACCCCAGCTGGTTCCAAAGGTCCGTCTACATCTCCACAGGGAAGCAGTGGCCCTTTGAATTTGTCTCTCTACATGAGTCCTCCAGTTCAGCTTTGAATCCAGGATAACTCCAAGATATCTGACCGATTCGGAGGGCTGGAGAGCTTTACCGAAGAGTGTGGGCTGTCTATGACCCTCAATTCTCCTTCTTTTGGTGAAGATGATAAGTTCTGCTTTGGTAGGATTAATCCTGAGCCCTTGCTTTACGCACCAGTTTTGTACAGTAGTGAGGGCTTTTTGCATGATCTCACTTACTGTGCCATCAAACTTTCCTATTGTTAATATTGCAAGGTCATCAGCGTAACCTAGCACAAAGATGCCTTTTGCAGAGAGCTCCCTTAGTAGCCCGTCCACGACCAGACACCATAACGTTGGAGACAAGACTCCACCCTGAGGACAGCCCCTAGTGACCGTCGCTCTAATGGAGAGCTCGTCTGCTGAAACGATTATCTGTCGGCCCGACAGCATAGAACCAATCCATCTTATCAGCGAGGGTTCGATCCCGTGCCTTTCGGCCGCTACACAGATAGAATCAAAGGAGGTGTTATCAAACGCCCCTTCTATGTCTATAAATGCACCGAGCGACAGCTCTTTGTGGTGCAGGGCTTTCTCTATCTTGGAGACGATCGCATGGAGTGCCGTCTCAACTGACTTGCCTTGTTGGTAGGCGTGTTGAGATAGGTACAGCGGAATAGCCACCAATACTCCATCCTTGATATACCTTTCAATCAGTCTTTCCTGCAATTTTAGCAGGAAAGAAGTCAGGCTGATAGGTCTGAAGTCCTTTGCATTATCATGCATTGCATGTCCCGCATTGGGTAGGAAAATTACTTTGACCGTCCTCCAGCGCACAGGAATGTGTCCTAAGGCCAGGCTAGTACGAAAAATGTGATATAGGGGCCGCAACAGCACCTCCAATCCATACTGTAGTAGAGCCGGAAAAATTCCGTCCGCACCGGCGCTCTTATATGGTTCAAAGGTGAACAGTGCCCACTTCAAACGATCTAGACTCACTACCTTTGAAGCCGTCCTCCAGTCCATTGCAGTGTACGTGATGCGTGGGGGCCTCTCAGGTAGGGCTTCTTGTACTAGACTAGAGCCGGGGAAGTGAACATCAATGAGATGCTTGAGAACCTCCTCCATGGTATCCGTGAAGATACCTGATAGGGGCCTCAGCATCCCCAGCCTGGAACCTGGAGTTTTGGAAAACACCTTTTGCAGTCTAACTGCTTCTGGTAGGCCTTCAATACTTTCGCAGAAGGCCCGCCAGGTTTCTCTTTTTCTTCTGCGTATGCAGCTTTTGTATGACCGTAGGGGCAGTTTGTAATTGTCCCAGTCCAGTTGAGAGTTTGTGAGTCTGGCTCTATTGAAGAGCCTGCGCGTTTCTTTGCAGAGGGAGTGGAGTTTAGGGTTCCACCATGGAATCCTTTTCCCTTCCCTGCATCGCTTAACAGGACAGTTGGTCTCGTATGACTCTATGATAGAGCGGTGTACAAGATCAACGCCCTCTAGCTCGTCAGAAATTTTGGAATGATTCTAACCAAATCTAACCTATTTCGGAGGTCCTGTTTATAGCCCTCCCAATTGGTTGCTCTGGGATTTCTAAATATATTCGACACTAGCGGCCGCTTTAAATTATATTGAAAGTGATATGACCGTGATCCGAGAGGGAGGGTTCCGTCGATACCTGCCCGTCTTTGAATAACGGAGCGACCATAGCGGTGTCCACTGTTATGTCGATGACTTATTTCCTTCTGTCGGTGACAAAGGTAGGTGTAGTACCACAGTTGAGTACCTCCAACTTCGTAGTGTAGGGATACTCCATTAGGCCTCTACCTCGTGGGTTGATGTCTGTGCTGCCCCAGCAGATATGGTGCGCATTGGCGTCACACCCTACCAGCAGAGGTAACTTATTCGTGTCACAGTAACTTACCAGGCCTTGAAACTCTGGGGTGGGTGGTAGTTCCTGTGCATCGTAAGGGAAGTAGGCAGAACTAAGAACAAAGCTCCTTTTGCTGTTGCCATCTAGAAGACCAATTTTGACTGCCACTAGATCCCTGGAACAGAAATTGGGCAATATATGTATATTGGTTAGTCCCGAAGAGTATCTGCAAACGCTCGGTATAACCGCATTTGTGCAATAAAGCAGAGAACCGCTATTGAGACATAGCCACTGGACAGAGCCATGTCGTACCCATGGTTCCTGAATAAGTGCTACATTAATATTATCATTTGTAAGCCTCCTCTGCAGAGCATAGGAGGCTGCTATACTGTGTTGCCGGTTGATTTGTAAGAAATGGATACTGTTCATTGAGGGAAAAGCGTCCACTCCTACTCCTGCGCCTCCGCCGCATCCTCTGCCTCCGCAGCAGAGTCAGACGCTTCCATGCCTTCAAGCTCTGCTACGGGCGGCTTTTCTTTAGCATGTTTAGGCTCCCAGAAAGAGACCCTTACCATGCCCGCATATGCCTTCATGCCGAGTTTCTTCAGAACCGACACGGAGAGCCCGTCCACGCCAAGAACAAGCCTGGGCCCTTTGGACTCGACCCGCCCGGCATGCCGAATCCTCCAGCGATCGGTCCGAATCCCCGGATTCTGGCGTTTTAACCTTCTTAAGATGGTAGCCCCGTTCTCAGGTACTCCCGGTATCTAGGCTACCATCTTACTCAGCCTGGGGACGGAGTCGCCCTCTAAAAAAACGAGTTCGACTCCTGTACCCGTGCTGATCTTACCGACGGCTTCTCTTAACCAGGTCTTGGACAAGGCATCGGAACATGTGACCATAATGATCCCTTATTCCGTACTTCTGAAATCGTCGTATTTTGGGTGGGGCCCCTCATCTGGGAGCTCGTCCATGTATCTGCCGAGGGTAAGTTGAATTTCCTCGGCAAGCACCACAGGGATTTGCGACTCCGGGAAGTTTCTCCGAGCAATCGTAACCCTGAGTTCTTTGTTGGCCGCTTGACTGTAAGAGAGTCCGGGTCGGACCCTCTTGGCGGCTTTCTGTGCACTAGGAGGGGTCTCCTTCTACGGGCGGCCCCGTTTGGAGCCCCCAGCAGAGAGTGTGACCTTCTCCGTGGCACTACGTTGGTCTTTGACAGTAGTGTCTCTGGTAAGAAGCTCCTGCTGTGTGTCACAACCTGTAGACGGGCCTGGTTGGTCACTGGTAGCCAACCTAGCCTTCGCCTTCCTACACCGTCTTCTTTCTGCACCGCAACGGTTTCTCTTAGTAAGAGGCCCTTTTTGCGATGCAGTGTCGGTTTCTGAGGAGAGCCCCGAAATGGTTCCCTCCTTATTGGGTAGTACTGGAGGGGCTCCAGTAGAGGACCACCCTCCTGAAGTGGTCAGAGTAGGACCTGCAGCAGATCCCTCTTCTGAAGGAGTACTAGAGTTTTTAATAATGTCATCCATGATTAATCCCATGAGTAGTCAGGAAAGGAGGTCCGCTCCTGCAGATCCTGTTGCAGGAGGAGGGCTAAGGGACCATGGAAGGGCGCCAGGTATTCCATGGGCATCGTTCGAGGCACTGTAACCCTGTGCCATCCAGCTCTCGGCACGATAGCTTCCACCTTAGCTTGGGGTTAGTTTATCGACATCCCGGTCTAGATCCGAAGGGTTTAGTTTAAACAGGGCCACCACGGGAACTTAATAGTTCCGTTGTCAAGGGAAAGCAGCAACCAAATATAGTCACCGACTTGTACGTTTTGTAACTAAGGCTGTATCACTGACTTACATGATCGACAGCGGGAAAAATTATGTATTCAACTTTAAAACTTATTTATACAGGGTGTCTCGCGAAGTTCTCCCGGCACTTAAGGAGCATATTCTTGAGATCATTTCAAGCAAAAAAGTTTATATAAACATGTGTCATATTCTCAGTATTTATTCAGCTATACACATTTCAAACTAAATTAATCTTAAATAATTTTTATTTCTATGGCGTCAAAAATAACAAAATAAATGACTGCAGACTAATAATTTAAAAGAACGTAGTCATATATGGTCAAAAATTCCACCTCCTACTTCAATACAGTTAGCCGCACACCTGTGAATACTACGCGTTCGATTCATTACCTTAGCATGGCTGTCTTTTATTTCTGCTGCAGCGTTCAAAATTTGCTGGATTTTACTATTAAATTTGGTGCAAGGCTTGTGATAATAATGGGCTGGCGCGGAAAGTTAAATGTAGCTTCTAACGAAGATCGAAAGCTGACCGGAGCTAGAAAATCTCGGCGAGTACTGGAATTTCAACGGCGTTTCTAACAAGATTGGTAACCAACCGGTGCCAGAAAGATCAGGAAAGCGGGGCTAGGCCGCAGAAGGTCTGGTGATCAGGATGGGAGTTCAAGTCTCAAGTTCGGGGACTAAAGTTATTTGAAATGACTGCGAAAGTTGCTTTGTTGCTTTTATACTCTTCGAGCGCCTCATTATCTGTGCTTTTCCTTAGCGGATTGTTTGTGAACTGCCTGGCATACAGGTTTACGCTTCATCCGCGCATAGCGGCTGAGATGGCGTTATCGTGGAACCGAATGGCATGGAGACGCAGCCGAAGATTGTAACATGAATTAGCTCCCTTCAAATTTCTAGCACACTATTTGTGCCTTGTGTAAATTTGACGCGGGGTTAACGTTACAGTCTATCGGTCCGCCGGGTTGCGTCGTAGTTGCTTCTCGATTTGTCATTGCGGATCGCAGTTCTCGCAATTTCCTCGCCTGTAATTTGTAATCTCGGGTGGTTTGAATCTCCGGTCACTAGTTGGAGCGCCATTGTTGTGAGGGAGGGGTGGAATTTACACAGAAATGAAAGTCAGAGACTAATTTAAGTCACCGAACATTTATTTGAATTCTCGAAGAGACGTTCCTGGTCTCGGTCACAAAATTACAGGTGATAAATGGTACAAAACAATGTAAACATAAAATTAGAAATTCACGATCCGTTGTCTTAAGTATCAAACATAACTAAGCAAGCTTCCAAAAAATTGCGTAGGAATCCAGCAGGATGTCGCTACTAGAAAAGCAAAATCAACCTCATTGGTTTTACCCTTGTTTTGACTGCGCGCTCACGAAGTCCTTAAGTACGCTCCAGTAGTGAGAGCAAGGCCAACTAAATCTAAAGGAAAGTCCACTTTGTTCCTATAGATTTAGTTGACCTTGGTGAGAGTAGAGTCCCTCTATATGCAAGAGTTGGGACATGTAGGTGATTTTTTTTTATCCACAAACCGTGAAGTACCTGATTTTTGCCAATTTTGAACTGTATGCATACTGCATACTTCTTTCAAATAAAATAAATGAAATATATTCTTGCTAAATCACATGGTCGTTAATTTGTGGATTCAATGGCTCATCTCTTAGTACATACAGGATTTCTAGGTGAGAAGCGCTGGGTGCAGCTTATACTGGGGTTTGGTGCGCATTTGTAGGTTAGCGGAGACGCATGGGTGCGCAGATTGGACAAATTGCGTCATCGATAGAAAGTCTTACACCAGTTCGACCTTCGTTCTCTCCGATGCTGCTTTCTCCTGGGAATCCAGGAAACAGCGGACGGTGACCCTTTCTTCCACTGAATATATGGCACTCACCGATGCTTTGGAAGAAGCTGTATACTGGATTGGTTTCCTGATAGAGTTACGATTTGATTGTGTTATTTGTTATTTTTAATGATAACGAAGGGGTAGGTAAATTGAGGAAAATCCTGTTCTACATGCAAGGTCAGAACACGTAGACGTCCGATATCATTTCATCTGCAACCTGTTGAGGAAGTATCCAGTGGAGCCTGCGTATTTACCTACGGAGAAAATGATAGCGATCATCTTGACGAAAACTTTGAGTAAAGTGAAATATGTTCCATGTGTAAATAGATTGGGGCGTTATACACCTAACGTTCACACAAACGCAAAAATTTTAAGAAAAATACTATATGTTATTCGGAGCAAAAATATATTTATGTGGCGTGGCTGGACACTATCAGCCTAGCTTCATCATCCCAACAACAGGCATCACACCAAATTAATTAAAAAAAGCACCTTACACAATTGAACTTAAATCACAACATCCAGACACAAATACAAAAAGAAGTTATATTACACGCGTGCAGTATTGCGAAGAAAAACTTAAATAAAAAATAAATAATAGAATCTAATTAGACCTGACCGAAAACTCGTCTAATTGAAAACAATCAACCGAGCATTTCGAAGAAAAATATAAAAATAATAGTCTTTATTTTTTAACCCGCCATGCAATACATCTTAAAATGTAAGCTCAAAGTAAATACGTGCTATCCGGAAACAAAATTTTCAGCTTAAAACCTTAATAAAGTTTAACATAAATCGCTGTTGTTATAACTAAACTCATTGTTGCTATGCTATAAGAAATAAAAGTGCTCACAGCAGGGGTGTCTTAAGCGGGGGTACAAGGGGTGCACGCCACCCGAGCGGCAAGGCCTAGGGGGCGGCAGCCAAGCCTTTGTTATATAACTGATTTTTTCAAGTTCGAAATTTAGAGGTCAGCTCTAGCGCTACTGATGGAGAAAAAATCGTCGTAACCTATTTAGGGTAAGAGGAAAAGACTTAAGAGCACTAATTATTATTTCTATTTTTTAAATATAGTTACCACCTAACTTGTAAAGAAAATTTTTCCTAATTAGTACGTTCCCGTATAAGTCAAGTCCAAATTCATAGTTTAGTGTTGAAGTCTCAAACCTTTAGTCCATACGAACCTTATTTACTCTTATTTCTCTTTGCAGTTCAGTTATATTCGTCGAAATTCAATTCTAAATTGAGCTTTGTTCTGCCCTTGCATGCCAATCTGCTCTTATCACGTTTTAATGAGTTCTTGATACCAGTCAGAGGGCTGTGATTTATTTGGAAATCCCCTTTATAAGCGAAATTTAGTTTCATCATGCTGGAACATTTTCCGCGAGGGCCTTGAGTAGAACAAGAAACGAGTTAAGTCACGCCTGCGTGGTCTCATTACGCGCCCGCATCTTAGGCAAAAGCATCAATCAACACCCGGCCCTCGAACCGTTCAGAGGTTGTTTATTCCGACGGGGCTTTGACCTGGTCGAAAGTCAAAAATTAGTGAAACTGTATGTTAGCCGCCGTCAAGACAACAAACGTTTAGCCATGGGTTTTTTCTGTATTGTGGAGCTACGTACCTCCAATTACACTGATAGCGGATTATTAAGTGAAGAACCTGGTTTATTTGCTAAATCATCATCGTAATGAGGTCACTCACGAATTGCCGTACCAAATCTACCTACCGTAGATGCTTCACTCTTCCCGTCCCGGGGATTTAATGTCGTCACACCTGCTGCTTGAATACTGCCCTTATGCAGTTTCTCTGTCGTTCTTTTCGTGGCATTGGCTGAGGAGCGACTTGCAGCTTGATGATAACAAAGTAATCAAAGCGTCTGGATTTCTTCAAATCAAGGTATTTGTCGATTTAATAGTGTTTGTAATTTATAGTGAAGTGTTGTCTTGGCCGTCGGGCCAGTATTGATCTAAATCGTGAGATGTTGAACAATACCTTCAAGTTTTAACACCTATATGCCGTTTTGCATTGTTGTTGCGTCACTATTTGAGTGATTGTCGCTAAATTTCGTTCATGTAACGTAGTTATTTTGTGCCAAATTTAACGTTATTATTGTTTGAAATGTAGCCATGTCGTTTGATTGTCATTGTACCGTCGCAATTTAATCTAACTAACTTATTTTGCCAATTATTTCGAACTGTAACCAGTAAACATTTCCATGTTCATTGTTATTCACATACTTTATTACTTTAATAGACTTTATTGTTAATTATCTACGTTTTTTATTGGTGTTTGCATGCCTTTTTGCGTTTTGTTTTGATTTACACGAATCTAGATGATGTAAGCAAGTGCAGCTAAAGGTAGGTTGATTCAGCTGGTGCAACCGCCACCTCAAGCTGTGCCAAGGTAGAAGTAGAAAGGTGAATCACTCGCTTCCACATTCAGAGTGCATTCACGTGTGTTTTTTTCTCCGCATCAATATTTAACATCTTTTATCTCGTGTAATGGTATTGTAGCCCTCATTCAGAGGTCGGAAAGAACCTGCCCTCTTGCTGAGCGTTCCCAAGTCGGGGCAACCTTTTGTTACCGTCCTTCGTAACGGGGTTGAGGCTACGTATCCGGTTAAAGTTCCCGATTGTGTCGTTTTGATGTCGTTAAAGTCGTTTTCGTGGGTAACAAGCTCAACACACTTTTTTTACTTTTCCGGGAGTTGTTGTATTCCCCTAGAATACAAGTATTTTTTCTGTTCAGGAAAATAACTGCTAAAAACTCGATGAGGTTCAACGTCGGAATAGAACCGGCGACCGTGTAGGTTTTTATTTTAGATTCTGAATAAATAACAGTCGAAGGAGCCATCTCAGGACTATACGCTGGATGATTAGCTCAAATAATTCCAATTTTTGAATTAAAATTTGAACAGGTTGGGCATTGCGTACTTGTGAAGAATCAGAACCCCTTTCTGCACCATATTTGAACTTTTTTTTCGGTATAGTGCGATATAGTTTTTCAAGTGTAATATAATAAGCACTGACGGGGATTGTTTTACCTTTCTTCAGTTAACCAATTAAAAAAAATCTTGGTGGTCCAAAAAACCGTCACCGTAAGCTTGCCTGTAGACGCTTGCTTTCCGTATATATTTTTTAAGACGGCGAGCCCTTATGGACTCACTGCATTGATTCCTGCTTGGTCTCAGGATCCCATTAATGGACCCAGGTTTCATCTCCTATCACCATTTTGCACATGTCTGGATTTTTTCAGTAAATCCAAATACTTTGAATACATCTCTCGACGACAATCTTTCTGTTCAAAAGTCAAGGGTGTTGGAATCCATCTGGCTGACACCTTGCTCGTTCCAAGTCTTTCATGCAAAATGTGTACGATACTCTATTCGGATATCCTCAACGCCACAGCGGCCTCTGCTATCTTCAAACGTCCATTTTCAGGAACCATCGACACTACATTTTTGTACATTTTAGGATTCGTTGCAGTTTTCGTTTCTAGTTTTGGGTCGTCTTCTACTGTTTCACGAATTTAATGGAACTCCTTTGACCAGTATACAGGTTGGGACATATCTCACCATAACTGCTAGCATCCTTTCATGTTAACTTTCGATTCGCAGCTTTCCTAGTTAAGAGTTTTATTATTGGGAGAGAATAAAGATAATTTATTATTATTATTATTAGTATTATTATTATTATTATGCTTTGGTGCTCAAATATAATTAAACTCATATTTAATGACAAACTAATTCACAAGAAAACAACGACATGCCATAAATGAATGAAATTTTCCACAATAACTATTAAAACGTAGTGTATTAATGACGATATAATGACGTTTGCTGTAATATTAATTTATTTCTATGGCTAAGCTAGGCAAATTACCAATTTAGTGCCCCTTGCATTTGTCTAAAGATAATTTAATTATCACATTCCCAAATTTTTTTGCATTATATGACCCTCTTTGACCGGCTTTAAACCTCCTATTGATTGCATGCCTACTCCATTTTATTACTAGCACCATAGATTTATGAGAGTAGAACTAACTTCAATCCGTACTTTTCGTAAGCGACGCTAGTCGAAATTTTGTATCGGCCTGCATTTCCTCTGGTTTTCGATGAGCTAAGCCGATTCAGAGATTTGATCCCCATTCTTTATTCTATCAAGTGCTAGAAAATATTCCCAGCTTTTCTGAAGCCGGCATAGCTGTAATTTCAACCATATGGAGCATGTAAATTTAATTTTGCACTGCTATTACCAGATAAAACGAAATTACGACAATATTGGATTACCACAAACCCAGCCGGGCACGGAGTGATGGTAATAAAGGGTTGCCGGCTGGCTTAGTCGAGAGGGCGTAGGTGATTCCGAGATTCGTCTTACACCGGGAAAGGACTCCATAAATTATGAAGGAAATATAATGCCTTAAGCGCCACCGTTTTCCTGTCGCTACAAACGGACGATTTCTTAAAAGCAGAAAGAGAAACCCATCCTCAGGTATGTTGTCGACTGCTGCAGCGACGTCCTTCCTAGCGCTGTCCCGGATGGAACTTACCTTAAGTGGTTTCCTACAGCTAGATCCTTTTACACTCAAATGCAGGAATGATCGCGTGCAACAACCGTCGGATCAAAAGAAAACATGGAGTAATTATAATCCAATCTATTGACCTTAACACACCAAAATTAAGTTGTACAAATATCACGGCTGATCTAATTACTGAATCCTACATGACGTCATAGTGTTTTACAACCTGCTAAATATTCTCATCGATGATCTTTGTTAACTATTTACCGGATTATTAATTCGTGAAACGACAATGACTGTCTTTGCAGTTATATGAACTTTATACGAGGTCTTTTAAACCTGCGTCACTTTAATTGGCTTCAGCGGCACTATTTCACTTAGCGAAACTGATTGGCGTCTATATTAATGCAAATTTTACATTTTACCTTACAAGATCCTGGCTGTGGTTTAGGTTGCTGATATTCCTCTGGAACGCGCTAGGACCTTTCTTGCTGCAGGAACTGCTGGAGAATTCAGGAAGTCCAATAGAGACAGAATGAGCAAGCGATGCTGAATCGTGTGAGGGCTTGGGTAACGTGGGTGATTCCTTCAGCGGGAGATCTGGGAGTGCTGCTAACGAGACAGTAGACGCTACGGTACTCCGGCACGCACTTCTTAAGTCACCCAGGTTGATCGGCTTCGTGATTAATAACGCAGAGCGGTATGAGAAGATATCCTTCGGAAATTTGAACCGATCGTAGTCACACACACGTCAAGCCACTCCACGCCAACTGCACAACTTGCTCCACAACGGTCTCGTTCAAGACCCTAATTCGAATGCTTAAACTAAATTCTGAATGCCCAGAAGACTCCGCGAAAACCTTTTTAAAGATCCGGACGCCGCTGTGATACTAGAAAGCACGCCCGATCGTGGCTAGAAACAATCAGATGTGTGCAACTATTGGTTGAAAATAGAGCAGGCGATTAATTCGGCAATGTAGTTGGCTGAAGCGCTACGGGGATGAGAGATAGCTTGACCAATTTTTGACCAAGCTTGCGAGAAGGGGTTTCTGCTCAACACATGTTTTATGGCTTATATACCAACCCTGAAATAACGTTTACTGCTTTTTTAATGCTCTAATGAGCATTTTGATTGACATCCAAATTCTCAACAAGGAGATCGGTATATGAGATACGCGCAGCTACGACCAAGGGACTGTACTTATTTGAGGGCGGTTTGGCTACGCACATGCGCGCCCGTCTGCTTAATTAATTTGTGAGCCAGCGGCTTCGGTTACCAAAAAATAGGCAGCTAAAACATGTAGCTGGTGGTTTGGGAATATGTGCAACTGTCGGAATTTTTGATAGCTAGCGTTAGCCCGGAAACACTGCCGCCATCAACCTTAAGGTTAGCGTTACTAATTAGGCTATGCTTCGCTATATTCTTTTGGCTCTGGAATGCTGAAACTTGCTCTGGAACATGTTTTCTGTCACATCGATCGCTCCCGCTTGTCATAGTTGGAAACTATTTCACAGAAGCCAAAGACGTTCTTGCATCTGAAAAGATCCAGCATCTACAGTTCCTGCAAACGTTTTGTTTCTTTTTTGCGATGCCTCCCAGTAAAGCTGTCTTGGAAATTCTGAATGCCAAGGCTGCATTTGGGCATTATTTTTATTTTGCAATATTTTATATTTAATCGTCGGGTAAGATAGTACCCAGAAAAGTTTGTAAGCGCTTAAGACAGCTAGCGAAAAGTAGCTAAATATGTATTATTTCCATAATACTTACTATGATTTATTCTTCTAACTTTTTAGAAGATCTATCGACGGACTTGCGTTTTATTTCGAAGGTTAGAGATTAGTTCTTTGCCAGCGCCTGAAACGCTACATGCCAGATTGCAGCAGTCTTTTTCTGATAGATTCCTGCGTAGTCCCATTAACACTATGAGTATGAACCTTAACACTATTAAACGCGCGATTTACTTTTGAGACAACATTTAATAGCTTTTATTCGCTAATTATGTTCTTTTGCCTAACTTAGATTATGTATACAGGGTGAGTTATTAAAGAGTGACAAGGCGATATCTCGAAAACAGCTTAAATTTTTTTTATGAAAGTTTGGTGCGGTAGAGATGGGGAGACATATTTAAACATATTTTTGACGTCTTCCTCTCTCTATTTTGTGGGGTGAGGGGTAACTTTGGAATTTTAAATAGAATAATGTACATTTGTTTAGAAAATTCGAATCTACGTAAAAAACACCGTATGTGTACAAAAATGTTTTTGAAATGCTCTTTCAGTTACGGAATTATGGTTAACTAAATTTTGATTGAATTTAGAAAATAAATAAAACATGCTTATAAATCAAGTTCCCTTATTTTAGAATTATTATTCGTTTCCATGGAAATGCGTTATCTTTACTTTAGTTAGTTGAGAATTTTGACATTTTAATGATTATTTCCAATTTAATGACGCAATTAAACAGAAAAGCGGATTTTAATGTGCAAGTTAATATGTTGTTGATTTTGGGGGAGTGCAGAAAAAATTACAGAAAGGCTGCACTAGTGTGGGCGAAGAGGTTTCCTAATAACCCGAAATCTCACATGGAATTAAAAAGGCTGGAACCATAAGTCATACTACTGGCAGTCTGAAGACGAAACCACGAGTTTGGAAGCGAATTAAAACGGACTACCCCAATTATTAAACCAGAACATAAATCCTGACATGTGGTTTCAACAGGACGGAGTCCCACCCCATTATGCAATACATGCCCGTAATCATTTGAATGAAATATTTGAACAGGTGGATTGCTCGAGTTGCTCCGGTCAACTGGCATGCTGGGTCGCTGCATTTGACCCCCCTCTACTTTTTCTTGTAGAATTTTATAAAGGACAAAATGATGCACCTACAACTTTAAATGGTACGAAAGACTGAATCCGCTTTGCTTTTGATTATTAATGACATCTAAAATGTGACAGTGTTTAATGGTACCCATTTTCCCGGCCTATACCCTATTGTACTCTGAATTTACACCGCCGTTCATTTGAAGTGGATCACTTAAAGAAACAGGTTTCGGGGACTTTTTCATAACAAAATGTAGTTTGTGTTATTACTAAGAAGCGAGTTAACTATTGTTTTAAAAGTATCAAGTAGCCACACGTCATTGTTAAGAAATATAACTTTTAAGAAGTACGCGATAAATCAACAATGTATAACTTGTGGTAAAGAAACTTAAAGATTTTGGTGTGTTGTGCGTCGATTAGACTTTACTACACGTAATTATTAACAATGATATGGTTTAAAAATTACATGTGTATACTTAATTTTTTTGTTTAATAACCGTTAACTCGATTACTAGCCATAATACAAACTACATTTTGCTACGAAAAGGTTATAAAAATGTCGTAGAAACTATTTTTTGTTAAGTGATCCACTTCAAATGAACGGCGGTGTATATTGCCCTTTGTTTGCTAGTTTAATCAGTCGTAGAAGCACAAAACCCGTTCTTACCTCAATGTAGCTATGGTAAAAGTCAATATTGCTCTAGCCGTCCTGTTCGTTGTCCTAGAATACTGTAATTATGCATGAAAAATTGTCCGCAATAAATCCAAACAGTTTACATAAAAAAATATAATCTGCTAAAGAAACACATATGTAGGGAAGTACATTCACATAAAAAGAATAAACCGTGACAATACATACAGGTTACACTGTCAACAATGTAGTATTATTATTGTAAATCTCTAAGGGCTAATGCTGATTCTACTTGATTTTATATACCTATTAAAAATAAATTTGACTTATATTTAATTAGTGACGCCAGTCCCAACACAAACCGTGCGAAAATGTTTTAAGCTTTACCAACAAATTCCTGGAGCCGGTTCTGGTTATTTTTAGACCGCGCAGTTAACCGCTTGCTGATTCATGCGCGTTTACGCGCCCTAAGAATGTTTGACTCAACATTGACGCCCCGCTGTGGCGGGCTCACGCTTTCACTGGTTACGCAAGATTTCGTCATACGTTGTTAAGCGTCTGGTTAATTAAAGGAACTAACCTGGCCTTTGTATTTCTGCAAGATGAGCCAGGAATCAGCCCCGAATACTGCTAGCAGACACTCCAATTATGTCTGGCGCATTGACAAGATCGCCTGGTGAAACCTCGGTATTGCTTCCAAGGTGATTATTTATTCTCGAAAACTGTTTTTCAGCCGAGATTCACTAAGCGTAGACTACTGTTAACGCAGGCCCACACAGGAACTTTTTAATACACTTAATGGGTTTTCGTGACGTCCTTCGTCTTTGGACGTAACAAGCTGTTTGCCTGATCGAGCACAACTGTCGCCGCGTCGCTGTCCTTCTCGCACTAGTGGCTTCTGGCTTTATTATTCATAACTGCAATCAGCTGGGTTGCCGCGCACAAGTGTACTCGCGGAATTCGTGTTTTAACTGCACAATGCGTTATAATCTAATTACAAACAATATGGAGATACGGTTTAGTATTATTACTGGCAGAATAAAGGTTAAATACCAGAGTTATGAAAACACTAAGGTGTCACGAATCGGGCCGTTACAAGTGGGTAGGAAATTCATTTAGAAAAAGAGTGAGAAAGTGTTTGGAAGTTGAAGGGGGGCATTTCGAACAACTTATCAAGAATGGCAGACGATAAATAAATTGAAATTAAATGGTAATGTTTTATTCTGTAACCTAATATCATAATTCTGTAACCGAAAGAGCAAATCAAAAAGATGTTGGTACACATAGATACGTAGTTTTTTACGTAGATTTGAATTTTATAGACGAAAGTACACTTGCTTTAAAAACTTTGGCGTACACATTCAAAATCAAGTAACAACGATTTTGCAAAATTGTAGCTGTGTGAACGGGTAATTTTGAGATTAAGTTAAAATGACATTGACAGCATGTGCTCTGTCAGTTGAGGCATTTTGACTTTTCAAAAATTTAAATGTCAGAGTTGATTAATTACAACCCTGATTTAATACAGCGAAAAATAGGTGTACCCGAAAGTTTTGAAAGCAAGTGTACATGATCCTAATTAAAATTCTGAAGTTACCCCCACCCCTAAAAATAAAGAGAGGAGGTTAATGTCACAAATATGTTTAAATATGTCTCCCCCATCTTCCTATTAACTCACCAGAATTTAATTAAACTATTTTAAATCGTTTTCGCGATATCGTCTTGTAACACTTAAAAAAATTCACCCTGCATTATATTAACATGTAACTTCATGAGCCGTCTTGAATTTAGCAACAACTGGGAGTCGCTAAAATCTAATAATCAGTTTACATTACTTAGTTTCATTAATATGCTACAGTTAATACTCAAATTCAGTCAAAACCCCAATTTACTAGTCAAAACTAGTTCCAACAATGCACTTTCGTCAATACTAGTTTTAACCAGTCAAAACTAGATTTACCTAACCTAATAGTACATAGTATTAGTTTTTACTAGCAATGTGCAGGTACCAGATACAACTAGTTTTGACTAAATTTGGGTTTTCAGTGTAACAAATATAAGCTTTACGGAATAAGAACCCAAATACTTGGTTTTAATTCTTGCCGATTCCTAATTTGAAATCTTAAGCAAGCTCTAGGAGGTAGGCCTTCATATTGACAATTAGTGATGGGCTTATTCGAATGAAAAATAACCGGTTATCCGGTTATTGAAATAACCTATGTAACTCGGTTTTCGTTCCAAGTATTCGAATGAAAAATAACCTCATCCTGATGCATACTACATGCCATATATCAGCGACCCGAGTGATCGAAATTCTGTAAATAATACGTCATTCATAACTCATAAGCATAAACAAGGCTGATTGTATTGAAAACACTATTTGGGCGTCTCGCTCTACAGTTTTCTCCCTTGCTTCCTTGCCAGCTGAGGTTCGCGGTCGATCCGTCGTCATATGATATGAACATAAATCAATTTTTTGCCGCTTTTAACCCGGCCGATCGATAAACATAAACGTTTTACCACTGTTTTTTATTGCGCTTAGCAAGCAGTCCCGCATATTTCTTTCTTTCTACACTTAATAAATACCTCTTAATTTCCAATACATAACACATAATGTACATATTATATTTTGGTTGTAGATCGGAAGAATGTAGGAGTAATCTAGCTAATGCAGAATAGCGAGTCTTAAAACTCATACAAATAGAATAGAATAGAATAGAATAGAATAGATTTTTATTTGTGAGAATCTCAGTTTGTACATAAATAAATAAAATATAATAATCTTTCTTGAAGTGAGATACCAAAAAGTACTGAGTACTTATCCCTGGTATTCACATAAGTAAAATAAAATAAACCTTAATAACTAAACAACTGAATTTATAATTAACCTTATGTAGAAATAATTTTAAATGTAAAAAGAAAAGCAAAGAAAGACCCAATCCTACATCTAGAAAAAACTCTGCATCACAGTCGTTAGTTTGAATAGAGAATCAGCAATCTGCTTCTTTACTTTATCTGTCACTTTACTTGTGCACTTTAGTTTGTTAGGTAACAAGTTGTACGTTTTTAACCCTATGTAAACAAACAACAATATATTATTAATTATTATTATATTATTATAAATCGCTAGCAATCGAAAACAATAAAGGTGTATCCAGATATATTTCATTCATATCCACAATTACTTATTGCACAAACTCCTTAGAAATCAAATAAAAATCATTTATACAATTATTATAATTAACGATTAACTGAGTTCCTCTGCTATCTGCAAGTTACGATGCCGATGCAGATGACGCTGAACCGCGTAACCGGCAAACTGGCGAAATCGAAACGAATCGAGAGCCAAAATGTATTCGAATAATTATTCAAATAATCATTCGGTTATTAATATCATTCGAATGCAAATAATTCGGTTATGAAAATTGTCCGGTTATGCCCATCACTATTGACAATGTATCTAATGACGTCACGCAAATCTTGTAATTTCGACAGGTGCTCGGTCATAAGCTGCATCAACGCATCAACGAAGCCAAAACCAGACCTCGCCTCACTGCCACCAACAACACGAGCTGCGCACCAACACTCTTTGAGAGTTTATTTACATATTCACAGTCCGGTCCTCTTGTACCCTTGGGTGTCGAGGCCCCCTATTTACAGGTATTTTAAAATTTTTAAAACACTCAAAATTAGAACCGGTTGCTAGTAATTCTAATTTACATGTAAAATATTTTTTATATTTACCGTATTTTTTAAATTCTATCGTAGATAAAATATTGTACGATACACATGCGTAAAGCATCTTTAGTCACTCATGGGGTTAAAAATGCTCGCTCACTCGCGTTTTAACTCTACCCCACTCGTGCCTAAAGAGTAGCTTTACGCACTTGTATCATAAATTACTATTATTACATTCTTTTTGCAGTTAATTGCCGGGATCTTTAATGTCAAAGTCTAAATTTCCATTATATCCATTCATCTTCTACACTATCATCTGTAACCAGCTGCTTGCAGAAATTTAAAAACTGCTAAGATTTAATACCATTTAACTTCTTCCCTTTACCATCTTGCCAGAGTAATGGTAAATCAATTTGTAACGATGGTCGCCCACGTTTTCCTTTTTTATTTAAATGTATTTCTTCAAAACTGTGGTGTTCGTGAGTCTTCTTTTATAAAAATGCTAAATGGGATAACCAATTCACTTTTGTATTAATAATTGATGGTCTTCTGTTTATTATATAGTTTTCCAATTGCTCCGTTGAAAGAAAGTTTTCTCTGTACGTTCGTTATGCAATAAAAGCTATTTTCTGTATGCAGTTTTCAATTAACCTTGTGAAGTCTTCCACAGCATATAAATATTGCTGTTTCTTTAAAGTGTATTCTATATCACCAAAGTCATCATCATTGGGAAGAAAACTGTGACCGGAAACAAGAAAATTCAAATAAATATCTTCTGGAGAAGGGCGTTTATCAAAAATGGTTTTTAGCCGGGGCTGGTAGCTCAGTGGTAAGTATCCTGGCCGCTGATCGTAGGATCGCGAGTTCGATTCCCGGTCCCGGTGAAGTTTTTAAAATAAAAAAATTTGGATGAAAACCTCTACAGAATGCCATCATTTGAAAGTGATGTAAAGCCGTGGGTCCCATGTTACTACGATGTGTAGCATGTAAAACATCTCTTATTAGGGTTGGAAGTTCTTAATCTCGGCAAAATTCTAAGTAGGATTTTGACCATATGACCAAAGCAGTCGGTGTCTAAGGTATCTGGTACTCCGTATACCTAGACCTTGTCCATAACAAACAAATAAATAAACAAACAAAAACGCTTTTTAACATGAAAACAATTTTAATATTATGATTCTGTCCCCCACAAGAGTCTCTCCACAAATTGAGTACCTATATGTTCCTGCTACTTTTTGGTGGAAGGGGAAGCTAAAAGAGGAGCGTAGGAAGTAGAATCTGCGTTAAGGAAACATATTTTGAAATATATAGGACTCAATCTGTGGAGAGACTCTTGCGGGGGTTAGAGCCGTAATATTAAAATTGTTTAATATTAAAAACTATTTTTGATAAACGCCATTATGTGGAAAATATTCATTTGACTTTTCTTGATACTGGCAACAGTTTTCTTCCTAATGATGATGAATTTGGTTATTCAGTATGAACTTTAAAGAGACAGCAATATTTATATACTGTGGAAAACTTCACAAGATTAATTGAAAAATGCCAAAAGAAATACAAAAGAGGATTAGATACACATAAAGAAAATTTAAATGTGCAGATTACCCATTAGGCATTTTTATTTAAAAAAACGATAATGAACACAACAGCTTTGAAGAAATACATTTACACAAAAAGGAAAAACGCATCCAACAATATTTTTCCATTTGCTAGTGGTAATGGCACTAAATAAAGTATGACCAAAAAATATTTTAATCTAGTATGGGTATGGAATACTTCGTAATTTATGAATGCAACTACATTTATACTTAAACTAGCTGTTACTCGCGACTTCGTTCGCGCGAGTTTCGTTATTTGTGTATTGACTAATTATTTTCTGTCATTCCATCCCATCCCATATCATCCTATCCTCGTCCCCGTCCCTTTCAACGTCCCCGTCTCCGTACAGTCCCATCCCGTCCCGTCCCGTCCCCTCCCCTTCGATGCCATCCCTTCCCTTCCCTTTCCTTTCCTTTCCGTCCCATCCCGTTTCGTCCCGTCCCGTCCCTTCTCTTCCCGTCCAGTTCCGTCCAGTCCAGGCCCGTCCCATCCCGTCCCGTCCCTTCCCGTCCCGTCCCGGCCCCTTCCATCCCACCCCTTTCCGTCCCGTTCCGTCCCGTTCCGTCCAGTCCCGTCCAGTCCCGTCCCGTCGCGTTCCGTCTCGTCTCTCCCTTCCCTTATGTCATGTCCACCGTCCCAAAAAACCTCAATAACGACACCCATATATTTTAGGTTGATTTACTCCATTTCACCCCCTAAGGGGTTGATTTTAGGAAAATCAAGAAATACGTGTTTGCTTATTTGTTTTTAGGAGTACTCCTACGAAGTTTCAAGTCGAAATGTCTACTTAATATTATTTCTCCATACAAGATTGGAACCTCCATTTTACCCCTTTAGGGGTTGAATTCCTTGTATACATCATAAAGGGAACCTCTGTGCAAAATTTCAGCATTCTAGGTCCAAGGGTTTGGGCTGCACGTTGATGAGTGACTGAGTGAGTGAGTGAGTCAGGACTTTCAGTTTTATATACGAGGGCTGTTCTATAAATTGTTAGTTGCAAGAAAACTACGAAATTACAAAAAATGTTTTTATTGTTTTTCAAAGTATTCCCCCTTAGCCATAATACACTTCTTCATTCTTTGAAACCACTGCTCGAAACAGGTTGAAAACTCTTTTTTTTGAAGGTCGACAAAAATTCGCTGAAATTCAGTAACTGCCGCATCGGCGTTAGGAAATCTCTTACCGCGCATGGTTTTTTTAATCAGCGGAAACAAAAAAAAATCGTTCGGGGCAAGGTCTGGACTATATGGTGGATGAGTGACTAGCTGGACTCCGGATTCGTGTAAAAAAATTAAAGTTTTTGCCGCCGTATGGGGAGTTGCGTTGTCATGGTGCAATAAAATTCCACGCAAACCAGATTGTGGCCGATCACTCCACAATTTTTGGAAGACTTGTGGAAGGCAAACTTCTATATACCAATCAGCAGTTACAGTTTTACGATCTTCAAGAGGAATTACTGCGATTGGACCACTGTATCTGAAAAAAGCTGCAATCATCTTTTTGTTTACACTTTTACTGCGACTAACTTTTGTTGGCATATCCTCATTTTCAAACACCCAAACAGTCGACTGTTGTTTCGTTTCAGGATCATAACTATATATCCAAGATTCATCGGCCGTAACGATATTAAATACCTGCTTTGAAGATCCTCCATCGAACTTTTCTAACATAAACCTGCACCAGTTTACCCGTGCTTGTTTTTGTTCTTCGGTTAGCAAATGCGAAATCCACCGACTTGCCAAATTCCTTACGCCCAGATGTTTATGTAAGATGGTATCTACTGCAGATGATCCAATCCCTAGTTCTTCTTGAAGGTCTCTATGGGTGATATTCCGATTTTCCTTAATCAGCTTTTCGGCAGCAATAACGTTTTCAGCACAAACAGCGACTGTTAGTCGTCCAGGTCTTGGTTCATCTTCTAACGTACACCTTCCACGTTTAAATTCACGGAACCAGTAACTAATTGAGGATAATGAAGGACTATTGTTGCCAAAAGCTGCCACTAAATTTTGATGACTTTGGTCATCCGTTAAACCTCGTTTATAATCGTAGAACATCATAGCCCGAAAAGCACTTCGCGGCACTTCCATACTGCTTCGTGGAAATCAAACGAATTAGAACAATCAAAAATTTATATCTCTATAACCTTTAACTTCAATCTGGTAAAATTGCAGCTGGAAACTGTCAAAAGAATGGGCTTTCAATTAATGCAAATGTTTTTGTTTTTGCCTGCGTCCATGGCCTGCTATTAACAATATACAGAGCAGCCCTCGTATATAGATGTCAAACTCGACATTTGATTTTTAAGTTAGTTATACTTACATTCATAAATTACAAACTATTCCATAGCCATACTAGATGAATATACATTTTTATTATACTATATTTACCGCGAAACAGGGAGCATTATTGTTAAATACTGACATTATTGCAGATACAGTGTCCGCTATGCCCTTTGAATTTATGCAAGCCTTCGATTTACATAGTTCCGTGGATTACTTCTTGCACTCGTTGAGGACGCACTTCGGAACATAAATTGTAAAATTATATAACCAATTTCTTTTACTGAAGGAGATGAAAGTTTTGTTTGACATAAGATGCTATTGGAGTAGCCAGGCCTAACTATCCCTTAGACAATTGTGTCTAGTCACAAATGAATACACTTCAGAGTTTGAAAGTATATTGAAATAGTAAATAATTACAAGTCCTTAGACATAATTGATGTGTGTCGTGTTTGCTGTTTTGAACTCATAACCTAGTATTGGTATAGGCACAAAACACGATGTTTGCATAAAAATACTTTGCCGGTCAACAATGTATGTGAAATCTGACCTAGTGATAGTATTATAATGCCGCAGTCTGCATAAAGCTTTCTTATAGTGTTGCAATGTGACCCAGTAAACAGCAAACAGTTTAATTGGCACATGTCGTGAACTTGTTTCTATATTCTAATTGAATGCACTTTTGTGTCCGCATAATTTCACTTAATTATTTTAACTCATGGGCAAGCACTAGTTTGAACATACACTAATTTATTTTGTTATTCTGCACTGCTCACTTGCTTGGCAGTAACTGATACGAAATGTGCCTCTATGCTATACAGAATCACGGAACATTATTACAGTAGTTGGTGTCTTTCGACAGGAAGTGGTAAGAAATTTGCCATTATGCAATACCAATAAAAAATCAAATAATAGGATTACTGCAGTTGATTCCTTTTTGCATTTATAGAAGCAGTTGGTTCTGTATTGCAAAATAGAAAAACCAGATAAGCAGTTTGTGGGTTAGTGCTTATTTAGTTCCAACGCCAAAACGTTGACATGGGGACTGGTTCTTTATTGCAAAATGTAAAGTGAACTTTATTTAGTCGAACTGCACCGAAACCCGCAAAAATCAAAATGTGTGGGTTGATTCCTTATTGCATATCTATGTTCATGTAATTCTAACAAAACCGCGAAATAGCCCGCTAACGTGTCAACAATTTTGACAAATTACAAATGATGAAAACATAACTCGTAAACAATCGGGCTACTAATACAAATTTTGGGAAGTTAGATAACAAAATAGAAAGCTTCTAGTTAATTCTTTTAAATTGATATTAACATTGATTTGCTGTATAAACAATTCTCGTAATTTTGGACTTTGTTTCATTCCTACATAAACACTGTGTAATTAAAATTGATGGAATTTAAATTTTGTTTAATTTTAAATAGCTTAGTCAGTTATGTAGTTGTTATTGTGAACATGGTAACGCTTGATCAAGGAGAAACGACATCCAGCATAAATTCTTGCTAATAATACAAATAAGGCCCGAAAACAAAATTGCCATTGTTTAGCTTTTTCCTAAATAAGTCGAAAATGAAATAGGCAGAGTTAGAGTTGTTTTCATATTATAGATGAACATAAAAATGCACACCTTTGTTTTATTTTTTACAGTTCTCATATCTCTTCAAGAAACGGCAGCCTCGAAAATGTGGCGCTTTGTACAAATTCAGCTTAGTCTGAAAGCACTAACAAGGGTAATTAATGTTATATTAATAATGTTTTGGCAAGAAAAATTATATTCCATTCGAGTAAATTTGAAGCAATGTCATTTTGCAAAGGAATGTAATGATTACAGTTTTTTGGAAAATCAAACCCTGGCGATCAGAGGTGTTTGAAAAAAGATTACAAGTGGACCACAGAAAATTTTTCATCTGACTTCCGTTATCTGTCAAATATTACATTTTTTAAAAGTAATTATGAAAAAGTCAATTACTAGTCGAGATAGATCAAACATTTGACCAAAGAGAGTTGTTTAAAATGTAATTTTCTATCTAAATACAATATTTTTGGCTCAAAATTGAGAAACAAATTAGAACAACTTTAATTTTGAAATTAACCCCATAGCGCCACCGTCCTTTTAAAACAACTCTACAGATACCTGCAAAGAAATTAGTTCTGTAATATGTTTACAGTGGAACCTCAAAACTTGAACAAGCTCTCTATAAAGTAGATCTGCAGTTAAAATCGTACACTTGCAGCTTGTGTTTACGTTATTATTTGTGTTTTATTTCTGACCTGTTGACATTGAATAACATGAGTGACTAGAACTACTTAAGTGTTTTTTGTGGGGTTGTAAATCAATGGATCCTTTAAAATATAATCATAACTATGGTTCAGTTGCCTCATGCTGATACAAGTTTGTTAAAATTACGTCATATTGTGTTTTCTTTTCATAAATTGAACTGTCCTTTATAAAGGTGTTATCGCACAAACACGACTTTACGACACAAAAATGGGAAATAAACAATGGCGGCAACAAAAGGCTGCTCCAGCTAGAAAAAAGTGCGCCACCACATTCGGACTAGATCGGGAAAACACAATCAACAACACAGGTGAATGCACTCTGAATGTGGAAGCGAGTTATACACCTTTCTACTTCTACCTTGGCACAGCTTGAGGCGGCGACTGCACCGCTGAATTGAACCTACCTTTCGTGTCATTCACTTACACTCATCTGGTTTCATGTACATTAAAACAAAACACAAAAAACATGCAAACCAACGAAAAACGTAGATAATTAACAATAAACTCTATTGAAGTAATAAAGTATGTGAATAACAATGAACATGAAAATATTTACTGGTTACAGTTAAAAATAATAGACAAAAGAGGTTAGTTAAGTTAAATGATGACGTTTAAACTACACACAAGTGACAAAAACGATAACAAACGACATAGCTACATTCAAACCAGTATTAACTTTCAATTTGGTACAACAGAACTACGTTACACAAACAATATTTATCAAAAATCACTCAAATCGACAATAGTTACCTGACTTTAGAGGGCAAAACAACATATCAACAATAAAATTTGACGGAAAGACTAAGAATTCACTTTAAAACGGTAGTGTCTGTTTGACATCTTACACTTTAAACAACAAAAGCATAGCTTGACAGGAAACACTTCTCTGTAAATTTATGGGCGAACAAATTTCTTGAGTTTGAGGAATCCAGACGTTATGGTTACATTTAGTGATGGGCTTATTCGAATAAAATATAACCGGTTATCCGGTTATTGAAATAACATGTGTAACTCGGTTTTCGTTCCAAGTATTCGGATGAAAAATAACCTCATCCTGATACGTACTACGTGACGCGTCTCAGCGACCTGCGAGTGATCGAAATTCTGTAAATAATACGTGATTCATAACTCATATAACCTTTTCTACGTATGTACTTGATTGACCCAAGTGAGGCTCGCCGCTGCTTGTTGATGTTATTAAGACATTTGATACTCCCAGTCGACGATTTAAATTTATGGGGCCGTTCCTATTAAAGATAACGTTCTGCTGAGTATTGAGATTTGCCGAAGCTGTGTTGGTATTAATTTATAACGGCCTAAATTTTTGCTTGGAAACGCGGTTGATTATGCCTAATAAGGGATAAACAGAAAGCGAAATAAGATTTTCCAATATCGCAACAGAT
Organism: Agriotes lineatus; assembly: GCA_940337035.1. Taxonomy (NCBI): domain Eukaryota; kingdom Metazoa; phylum Arthropoda; class Insecta; order Coleoptera; family Elateridae; genus Agriotes; species Agriotes lineatus. The sequence continues at coordinate 81,014 of CALNHX010002408.1, read as the reverse complement.
TTATATTTAATTTTTAATAACGGAGCAGTCGGGACAAGAAGTGGATTTCGATGTTGAAAATTTTAAGTGTGCGTCCTTAGAACCGCGGAAGGCTGAACGTAGATAAATTATGGATTCTAAAATATACCGGTATGATGTGCAAGCGAAAAGGGAAGGGTGGCTAATAGAGAATTTTAGGAACTAAAAATAGATTCAATAGATACTTTGTATTCGCATATTTATAATGTCTTTATGATTAGTATTGATATAGCTATTCTCAATGGTTTAAACTCCTTAGAAATCAAATAAAAATCATTTATACAATTATTATTATAATTAACGATTAACTGAGTTCCTCTGCTATCTGCAAGTTACGATGCCGATGCAGATGACGGTGAACCGCCAACCGGCAAACCGGCTGACTTAATCGAAACGAATCGAGAGCCAAAATTGATTCGAATGATTATTCAAATAATCAATCGGTTATTAATATGATTCGAATGCAAATAATTCGGTTATGAAAATTGTCCGGTTATGCCCATCACTAGTTACATTGGTTCAGCTCCAGCTGCAGGTCGAACCCCCAACCAGTGCCATGAAAAGAACGGAAACGACAGGTAACTGTTGGAATCCACATAATGGGGAGATAAACGAGCGAAAGAGCGGCGTTACATCCCCATTCGGGTACGAATGAAGCAGAAGCATTCTAACTTAATTTAATATCTAATATGAAATTGGAAAATTATGACAAATACTTTTTTGAAATAGACTATTGAACGTAGTAGCTAGTAATCAAATAAAAATGTTTTATAGTGTGTTGGATGGAGAACATAAGTAAAATCGCTAAGGAGTTTGTTTTTATTCATATATAAACTATGAAACGAAAAGCATGTAACTAATTTTTTTAATAGGAAATTAATAAATAAACCCTTATTTTAAAAAAATAGCATATAGAAGGGTCAAAAGTTTAAGATAAAATTTGCGTGGTGTTAAAAAAGTTTAAAATATAAAGTATTCAAAGAATGGAAGGTATGCAGACTATATGGAGAAAAATAAAGAATGTGGTGAGAAGACTAAATTAAAACATTTATAATCTATAAAGGCGAGTAAAATGAGGGAGCTACTGAATTGGATTTATTGTGGGATTGCATTTGACATTTGGCATTGATTGAATTGGATAACAAGTAGCAATTTACAAAAGAAGAGGATCACAGGGAAGTCGTTGATGGAGTGAGCGTATTTGTCGGGCTTGTTTCTGGTCTGGATTCTTGGTGCTAAGCTGTAACAGAATTCGAATGTATGATTTGGATTGAGTACTAAAGTAACGTAACTACAAACGAGTTTGATGGACAGTTTATGCCTTCACCGAGGTTTTGAGCAGAGCAGTTGTGGAGTGATAGGTTGCAGAGTGGGACGAATTGGTTTCAGCAGAGGAGTGCTAAGTTGGGTGAAAAGTGGGTGAATCCAGGTATTACATAAGAACTAAAATAAAATAAAGATTAAAGTGAATTAATTTTAATTAAGAAAGCACTTACTATTTGATATTGTCATATAACAAATGTAACGATCAAGTATTTGTAATTGGCAACACAAATAGGAGCCTAAACCTTATCAGTATATTATACCAACAATTATCTGGAAATGCTGCTACAAGATACTGCGTTGACAACGAACCTCGAGCTATTGAAGATTTTCAAGAAATCACGAAATTAATAGTAAATAAATGTGGATTATTTATAGACGAAACGTTTCCGTTTCTTCCTGCTGCACCTGATGCATTAATAAATGACCATGCAGTAAGTCAAATAAAGTGTACCTATAATTTAATTCTAAAGATGCTGTAGAAAATAATCGCGTAAAACTTTGTCAACTGGTTGATGGCAACCTCAAATTAAAAGTAAAAGATAATTATATCTATCAGGTCCAGGGCAACTGAACATCACCAAAACTACAACAAAAATGCTTTGTCAACTTCTGAGAGTGAAAATAGTTTTTTTCGACGACTGACATCGAAAGTAGATTTTTCTCACTGTCATTTGACAACAGAAAGTTGACATTTGCCGCTGAGCGTGCGTTTTCATCACATTGCCGCTCGCCGAGCGTTTTGGGTTTCCGCGTGAACAAAATAGGCAGCCACGTCCTAATGTTTCCTTGACAACGCCCGTCATTTGTGGAAATAATCGCGTCACATATCATATAGACTGCGCGAGTAATGTTAACTTGATTGTCAATTAATTTTTGCGATAAAACGAAATTTGATATTTTACTTTAATAATATGCTCAGTCGTCGAAAAAATAGTATGTATATTTCGAGCTAAAAGTGCGCTTGCCGCTTTTGCATGATTGCTGGTTTCGACTTCGTCTCAACCAGCAATATTCATGCGCAAGCGACAAGAAAGCACTTTCAGCTCTTAACATACAATATACTATTTCGGGGCCGCACTTGCTACATTGAATATATTAGTTGTGATAAATTACTATACTCTATTTTTTTTTGTCAGCCGCGGACAAAGTTATGGAACTTGGTACGACTTTTTTAATTTTAATTGTCTGAATCAAGGATCCTAACCTCGGTTCAGCTTGGTAGTGTCAACTTGTCATTTAATTTTCGTACCTCATACATTTATGATACTCACATAAATTACCACTCTCGCTTCGCTGAGCTCGCTCGAGTGGTAAAAATATGCTCGAATGTTAAGACTGGGCTACCCTTCTTAATACGTTAATTACTAATACGTATATATTTTTTTATTTCAGCGCCATCTCTACTCCATCTCCCTTTTATAATCAGTCTGTATCGGTGTACTTACTAACGGCTCCTTGTTTTCCTGGCCATACAAAATCTGGTGTAATACACGCACACAATGTACTGTTACAGTGACCTTATAATTCGCCAAAAAATTATTTTTTTAATTTTTAAGCATTTGTCAAAAATTTACAAAAATTACAAATTCTACAGAAACCGTACAAAATAGAGCGTTATTTGAAAAGACAAATTTTCTCTGAAATGTATCGGGAGACAAAGTTGCATTTTTAGTTGCTTTATTAAAAAAATATATAAAAATTGCAAAAAAATCTCGTGGGCGTTATTTTTTGTGCAAATCCTAATCGTTATGCCCCCCTGGGCACGCCCATGGAATTACTACATCAGTTGTAATAGGCCCAAAATATACCTCATAAAGTTATAATCAAACTCTAAAAATTTCATTAAAATCGCTCAAAGCGTTTTTCGATAACATAAAAAAAAGAATTAAAAAAAAACTTTTCACACCCCGTATCTCGGAAACGAAGCGTTTCCGGACCCATGTTTATTAGGACATTTTTGTTTGTATTGATGAGATCTATAAGTGGGTAAAATATGTTACCCTCTTTTTTCAACACCTTGTATTTTCTTAAAAATTCAACTCGTTTTGCTGGAATTTCTCTCTTCTTTATTAGAACATGCCTATTGTCTTGACATTTTCTGCATTGAAAACCCATAGGATAAAGGAATCTAATTTCTCATTGAAATTAACACCCCCCCCCCCCCTTCATTTTGTACAGCTTTCATTGCAGGTCTCTTTTTATGACAATATATCACGCTTCGGATTACTTCTTCTTCATATTGATCGACAGATGACCTGGGGCTGAGTTTAGTAATTTGTTTTCTTGGAGTGGTAAATTTTCTTCCACCACTTTGTTAGACTCCTTTAACAATTCGCTTGATTGTATTTAGGCCAACATCGGTTGCTTTAGTCACTCATTCTAGCAAACGACTGAGAGAAGTCCCACTTGATTTTTCCTTCATAAATTTGTAGTTGCTATAGATTCTTTCACGTTCTTGACTACGAATTAGTTTCTTACGATTGTCCATAATGCAGGCAGCTCTATGAATAATTAAAATTTCCTTAAGAGACTACTTTACAAGTCAATATTTTATACTTACACATAATTATTTTGGTTTCGACGCCGCGCCGCAGCCAATAATAAGATTTAGGAAGAGCCAGGCCACAGGCCTAAATATTTTCAATTACAAGTGGACAAATGTCACGCTTGTTTTTAAGTGGGTCGAAATTTCTATTTGCATCATAACCTCAAAAATTTATTGAATGTCAGTTGAAATTAGTTTCAATTATAAGGGCCACCATCTCTGATTCTTTTAGTAATTATAATTAATAGTAATTTACGTAACAAGTATAGAAAGTGGAGCTTTTCAGTACGAGTGAGATGTTTCCGGAAGAGGCCGTTAGGCCGAGTCCGGAATTTCGAGACGAGTATGGAAAAGCCACTTTCATACGAGTTTCGTACAATATTTTTTCGTACACTAGCATACAAAACGGAATACTAAATTTATCCTCGTATATAGCAAATAAGACTTCCGTATACCCTTGAAACTAGTGAACCTAATACAATTAACCATGTCAGAATCTACCAATCAAGTTAGAATACAAAATCAGTTATCGGATAAATTCCCAACTAATACTGGCCTGCGGCAAGGTGACGGCCTAGCTCCATTATTATTCAATATTGTCCTCGAAAAGGTCATAAGAAGCATAGGATATAACACCAATAGTACAATTATAAATAAATCGTGCCAAATTATTGCATATGCAGATGACCTCAACATAGTAGGTAGGAATGTACTAGCTGTTAAAGAAACAATGGTAAAATTAAGAGAAGAAGCAGAAACAACTGGCTTAAAGATAAACGAAAATAAAACTAAATACATGGCAATCATGTCACAAACACGACTGGGACAAAATTTAACCATTGATAATTTGAACATAGAAGTAACAAGAGAGTTTAATTATCTGGGTGCAACACTAAATGACCAGAACGACATAGTGCGAACTATACAACAAAGGTTAACAGCGGCAAATGAAGCTTATTTTGCAGTACAAAATGTGATGAAGTCACAGCTAGTAGGAGTTAGTTCCAAACTAACAGTATACAAAAGTATCATAAGACCGATTGCGACCTACGGATGCCAAACGTGGACAATGACTGCTAAAAGTGAAGACCTGCTGACAAAATTCGAGCGCAAGGTGCTGAGAAGAATTTTTGGGCCTACGCAAGAACAAGGCATATGGAGAATAAAATATAATCACGAATTAAGGGAACTATATAAGGATGTCGATATAGTGAAGTATGTACAAATAATGCGATTGAAGTGGGCCGGGCATGTGGAGCGCATGGGCGAAGAAAGGATTCCAGCAAAAATATTCAATGGAACTCTGGAAGGTAATAGAAAACGGGGCAGACCAAGAGCAAGATGGGCAGACAATGTAAGAAAGGACGCAAGAGAGCTATTGAGAGTAGCGAACTGGACAACAGCAGCAAGGGATAGACAAGGGTGGAACCAAAGGCTACGAGAGGCTAAAACAAGAGGAGGCTAAGGCCCACAGAGGGCTGTAATGCCATGGATGGATGGATAGCAAATAAGTAGAGTAATATTAATGTAATGTAATATTATATGTGTTGTAACTAAGGAAACGTACGGCAAAGTGCTACTTTGCCGTACGAATACCGCAAAATACTACTTTGCCGTACGAATACCGCAAAGTGCAACTTTCTGATTAATAAATTGTACGGCAAAGTAGCTCTTTCAATGCTAGTGTACGAAAAAATATTATCCAGTGACCTTTATAATATGTTAGGTATTTGAGTTGCCTGCTCCACTCTATTTGTTCGTGCGTCAAGTATATATAAGCAAAATCTATCTAATATATTAGATAGTCTTTGATATAAGTAATATTAATTATTATATATCCATAATCCAAAAGTCGTATATCTCTGGAAGTGTACGACATAATAATTTTTGAAATTATTGAACGATTCAGAGTTAGTGACCATTTAATAATAGCACAATTATTTTAATGATTTGCTTGAAGAGTACAAAAGAAATCTTCCGAATCATATTTCAAAATTAATTTAAAAACTTTCCCTTCATCAATAATTTAATATTAAAAACTGAATTAGAAGTCATTATGAGCGAAATGATTTTCATATTTCTGTGAAAAGTGTTGGTGCTGCAGAAATTCTTCAATTATTTGTTGAGCTTAACTGCTTAAAAACGCGTTTTCAAGTTATATTTCTTTTTAAAAAATGAGCCTTAGTAAACGGTGTTAAGTTTCTTTCACTTTCTTTGGCGTTCATCAAAATTTTAGACTCCAAAAAGATGAATGACCTTGAACTTTGAAAAATATTTCACCTGCGGCGCTGTTCCCGGACTCCCCGCAGCAATGTCGATCGATTACTTTTTCGTTACCACATTTGTTAATGACCTCCCATGCGGAGTTTTGGTTAGTCCATTGAAAGGGGGGGGGCGCGAATAATATTTATATGAAAATGGGGGGCTCAGATACAAAAAGGTTGAGAACCACTGCTATAGTCTGTATTCTCATTTCTATTGTTTTATACTGAATGTTATTTTTATATTTTTTTGTTAGAATAATAATTATTATTATTGTACAAAACGTTCATAAACTTCTCTCGTCTGGATCGCAGAACCAAGACCATTACTTCAACTTGGATCGTCTCTTGAACAGGTTAAGAAATGTTATAAAATGAAATTTAGTTACGAAATTGTTTTTTCCGCCAATCGTACTAGAATTGACACATTATTGATAAAATGTTGTTGAGCAGTCAAACATTCTATTACATCAGCCGTTGCTAGGTAATTTACAATAAAACTGTACAGGAATAATATTCCCGTCCTAGGCCGGGAATATTTTTCGAAAAAAAAACACGTTTTTCTAATTTTTTAATTATTCTGCTACGATTGACGGAAAAATAGTATGTGTATCTTGGACAAAAAGCAACATTCCCAGACTCCTGTGTTGTTGGGCTCGGCATTCGCCTCGCTCAACAATATTCACGTTTGCCCGGGAATGTTACCCTTTTCGTCCTAGATACACAATGTACTATTCTATTACTGTTATGTGATTTTTAGTCACACCAAGAACGACCTAACTGGGCCCGCACCAATTACTTTATAAACAACACTTTATTTCTTAAGTAGATATTGCAGATCATCACACAATTCTGTACGGTGATGATACTACCTTGATTTTTAATGAGGAGGACTCCGAGGCAATGCTGATAAGTGTGCAAAAGGTTTGCGACGTCATTGACATGTACCTGTCAGCCCACGATCTTCTCCTGAACATATCAAAGACCCAATGTATTGTTTTCAGAAATCGGATAGACAATGCATTTGCCTTCTCTTACAAAAATAGCCACATTCAAAATACGCAACAAGTTTCTTTTCTTGGTGTAAAAATAGATAAAAGATTGGACTGGAGGACACATGTTGAGGGCGCGGCAATTAGTGTGTCTAAATATTGTTACTTATGCCTTAAGAATAATTGCTGAGAGTGTTTGTGTAGATGCAGCTATCTCAGTCTAGCATGCCTTTTTTGTCCAAGATAAGGTATGGTTTTATCCTTTGGGGTAACTCATCGGAAATGCAAAGCTTATCCAAACCAAACTTTGTATTAAAAAGCAAGAAACATGTAAACTTACAATAGTTTTATAAAATGTGGATATCCCTGCAGAATTGGCGAAAACATTTCCACCTGTGCAGTCGACCAGGTGAAGCGTGAGTACATTGTATAGTATCAGAGCAACCATACCACACTTGATGCGTTGCAGCAACACTGATCCAAGGGGGTGTCAACGAAGTCAATTGACACTCCCTTGAACCTGTTAAAAATATATTTGGATAAAAAGTTGACTACTTTGTTTTAACTGTAGACATATCTAACACTTATAGCACCCGCTCATAATTTAAATTTAAATTCTTCCACACTCTTCATTTCTTTTTAATTCCAATAGGCGCACATTTTCTCTGTTGTTTGCCAATCTAGAAAAAAAACAATGAACTGCACTTGGTGCGTCGTAACAGCCGTATTTTGCAATGTTTCTAATAATATAGTATTTTAATTGTTTTAAATTGTACGACTAGTTAGTCAAAGTTAAAAATATTCAAAATCTGAAAAATTTCAATTTGAAAGATAAGCACTGATATGCGAAACAATGCTTATTTTAACACATATTTTCTCTAATTTTGACATTTAAAGTATCTCTTTTCAACATTGAATGAAGTTTCGAAACGTCTCACTTTTTGCAAATCAGTTAAGAAGAATAAAATATGAAAGAGCTATTTAAAAAACCAGTTAGAAAATGCCTCATTTTGTGCAACGCTTGGGATCTATGGTTAAATGTCAATGAAATGAAAATCAATTAATTTGGTAACATAATGAAGTGATTGTAAAATATTTTTTTGTAAAATCGTATTAAAATAAGGTCATTTATGCATTAATTTGCGGGCGTAAATAGTGCCTTTTGCGCCCTAAGGCCTAAAAATAATTTGCGGGCGTAAATAATGCCTTTTGCGCCCTAAGGCCTAAAAACCAGCATCACATTGGCAACCAACAACAATTTGATTTTTGAGAACGAATCGTGCTATTTATTTTTCAAAGCTTTATGGTGGATTTTACAAAAAATCTTGTTTGCATTTCGGGCGTGAACGGCGATTTTGGCCCTTTGGCGTTTTATAATCCTTCGGCCCTTCGGGCCTCTGGCTTATAATTCCGCCGCGGGCCAAAATCGCCTCTTTCACGCCCTTAATACAAAAATAGCTATTTGCACTACTGGTCTCAGAACGCACCGTTATTGGTCGATCTTTAGGTCGTGAAGTTGATTTTCTCCACCAAGGGAGAGAAAGTAAAATAAACAATTTTTACCGTGGTAACTGATAAATTGCTAAGTTACCAAATATGACTATTTTAATTTTGACGTTTTAAAGAGCTGTATTGTCAGGTTGACAGTTAAAATATTTTCGAAATTTGTTAGGAATTTAGGTATTAAGCTGTTTGGTAGTGCAAACAATAGTATATATACACCACGGTAGAGAATCGTCTTATAACCTTCGCGCTTTAGATACTTCGCGCTGCGCGCTCAGTATCTAATACGCGCTCAGGTTATAATACTGCGCTTCGCTACCTTGATGTATAATATACTATTATTGGCGCTCGCGCGTTAATTGTAAAGATTATTAATCGCCGATCAACATACGAGTTAGTTACAATATTTTTTGCACTACTAGTCTCAGAACGCACCGTTATTGGCCTATTTTTAGGTCGTGAAGTTGATTTTCTCCACTAAGGGAGAGAAAGTAAAATAAACAATTTTCACCGTGGTAACTAATAAATTGCTAAGTTACCAAATATGACTATTTTAATTTTGACGTTTTAAAGAGCTGTATTGTCAGGTTGACAGTTAAAATATTTTCGAAAATTTGTTGAGAATTTAGGTATTAAGCCGTTTGGTAGTGCAAAAAATTACATTTTCAGGTAACCACTACCTGTTTAGGTAAAGTGACGCTTTAGGTTAACCTATCATACTGAAATTTTATATCTGGGAGTTTTTCTCAATAATAAATGTATGTGCAAAATTTCGTGCAAATACCTTGAAGTAAACTGGTACTTTACTTGAATGGATACCGCTACCTGTTTAGGTAAAATGCCACTTCCGGTTAACCGATCATGCTGAAATGTAATATCTGGTAATTTTTCTACAAAGGAAATGTATGTACAAAATTTTGTTCAAATATCTAGAAGAAAACTGGTACTTTACTTGAATAGGTACCGCTACCTGTTTAGGTAAAGTGCCACTTCCGGTTAACCGATTTCGCTCAAAATTTGACAGGAATCTACAAATTTTGAATAATGACTATGTACATAATTTCAAGGGTCTAGCTTATTTCGTTTTTAAGTTATCGTGTTCACACACACACACACACACACACACACACACACACACACACACACACACACACACGCACACACGCACACACATACACACACACAGACATAATTCGAAAAATGGTTTTTTCGGACTCTAGGAGGTCTAAAACGTCAAGATTCGTCAAAATCTCGAAGTCGATTTTTTGACGATTACAATACTTTCTCTATACTACCGTATGCGAGAAAGTAAAAATCATTCATTAATAAGGGTAGTTAATAGACGATTCTCTATACATTAATGAAAACCATAAATTAACGATCAACGGAAAACTAATTAAAAGACATTTTAATACTAGTTATTTAGATAAATATACTTGGCCTGTCTATTCGCATATAAAACAAGGAGTATTTGGTCGGTTGTATGTAATTTTTGCTCCTACTGTAATTGGTGAAAGAAAATGTCGAAACGAACCAGGTTTCTTAATTAAAAACCGTTAAAAAATTTGGTAACCAGTTTGGAAAAAAAAGATACTAAACTGTTCGATGTACAAAAATTAGTTGACCCCCACTTGGGAAGTATCTGGATTCGCCTTTGTGTAGCATGTAACACATGTAGGTATGCCTGCTTTTTAATCTAACAGAATAAATGAAAGGCCTCAGAGTGGGGTTTTATTATCCGTAAGGATCTCACAGAAATAAATATAAATTATAATAGAGTGAGAGAAGAATAACTATTCAATTACCTATGCACTATTAACTATTACATACTGGCAACTTGAGATATTTTAACACAACAAATTAAATGCATAGTATTTTATTTAGACATCAAGTACATTTGCTCAGTAGAACTAATAAACGTAGAGTAAAACTAATATATGTTTTGTAAGATAATATATATTCAGTAAAAATAATAAATGCACAGTAAAAATGTTAAACGTTTAGTAACAACTATAAATGTTTAGTAAAATAATAACGTTTTGGTAAAACTAGTAGACAATCAGTAAGAAAACAATAAGCGCCCAGTATTAGTTATTTATACATCAAGTGAATAAAGATATATTTTATTAACGAGCAAAATTTGTATTCCCGAGGGGCGAAGCCCGGAGTGAACACTTTTCGCGAATTAATAAAATGTCTTTATTCAAGAGTGATATATTACATTTTTTCCAATACGTACACATTAGGACTTAGAAATTTAAATTTAAATTAATATTAATTAAAATGTAATAGATTTCAATGTAAATTATTATGAATAAATATGTTTTGAAATCAATTTTGAAAATCCAACTTACTTTAAATAATCGCATACTACAATATTTTACGCTAATGTATTCAGAAGTGAATAAAAACTATTTTAATCACTAGTGAATAAAGAGGTACTTTTTAATAGCGAGAGTTTAGTGAATAAAATTCAGATCTTTAGGTAGGTATTGGAAAAAATAATAAATCTTCAGTAAAAAGTATAGATGTTCAGGAAAAATATAGTGTTCAGTACAAATAATAAATGTTTCATTCGAAAAATCACAGGGACAGTAAGAAGTTTAATTTTCAATAAAGCAAGGCAACAAATTAAATACGTATTATTATATTAAAACCATGAGTAATTTTGTTGAGTGAAAAACCTAATATCTAGTAAATAAAGAGACCGCAATATAAAAATGTTTAGTAAAATAAAAGTTTGAAGTTTTATCATAATTATCACACATTTACTACATCGCTTTGATCCTTTGATATATTACTTGAATTAATTTCAGTTACAGTCAAACCACAGTTTTGACACAGACTGACGCAAAACCTACCTGCTAACCTCGAATTTGACATAGATTAACAGTGTCACCAACAATACATTTCAGTATTGCCAACTGATTCAGGCTATCCAGGGCACGCCGCAATTGAGTTTTATAAAAATCATACTGTATTTGTTGATGAATGAAACTGGATTATACACTGAACTTTTTATTAGTACCCATATTTTAATACAGTAGTAGCAAAGAGCACATAAATATATGCTTTGGTAGTAGTTATTTTGAAAAAATCATTGCAGACATTTTTGATATAAGTAAAGTAATAAGGCATATGTATTCATTATAATCACTCTAGAAATTGAAAAGTCAAAGGGCAGTTGATGTTAGTGACGACAATCTTTACTAAATTTTGATCTTCTCAAAAAATATTAAGCGTACGCCAATGAGGATTTGCTTGAAAATAATTATCGCTAAATCTACCCGAACCTTAGTGATGAGAGATTTCGTCTGCCGTTTAGAAGAGGGCATACAACACGAGGGGGGATTATTTGACATTTGACCGACACCATTTTGCATAAGTAAATCTATTCTTTAAAGAAATACTTTTTATTTACTGTGATATTTAAGCAAGTAAATTGTTATTACAAATTGAAACTGGCCAATGCTGTTGACGCTCTCTGTATAATCATTTTTCAATTATCCGCAAAATATACTCGACTATACCGACTTTTTTAAACAAAATTTTCAAAAAATATAATAAAAAAACTTAAATAACGAAAATGAATTCCGTAAACATTCTTGGTAAAAGCTTGTTTTTGGAAACGGTTATTTGGAGTAAGTGTTTTGTCTGGTAGATTTAAACCTTTTATTATATGACGCGTTCACACAAACAGCAAACTTGATGGGAGTCATAGATAAAAACAACACAGTCGGAGTGACCCCAACAGCATTTGCTCGTATATTTTGTTTTGATATGAAGGTCACCATGCAGTCCCGATTCTGCGAAGTGGAGGAAGAAACCAGATCCGCAGCGAGAATTATCTGCTACGTCACAAGTTTATAACATAACCACAGCATAAACATAACAGTTGTAGTCTAGCAGTGCAGTGCCCGGAAACATCAGATCCAAGCAAGCTGTAATAGTGTTACCCAGTTTTAGCACTGCTAACAGCATTTAAAATCAGTGTGCGTAATTGTGGTTTTCTGTGAGACTTCCTGGTACAACTTTAGTGTTATTGCAAAAATGGAATTCGTCCAGAAGATGCGCGATAGATTTACGTCGCCGGAGGTAGGACTAGAGAGAGACCCGAATCAAAATTTTGTTTACATTTTGTGATGGCTTGTTCTAGTTACCCTATACACATGAACTGGAAGAACCGACTTGCAATGATGACGAGTGTTTAGTGAGTTCTGCAAAACAGCGTTCCCGCACCGATTTGCCCTTTTTGATGTTACATGTAGCCGTAATTATCGTGTTTGTAAGTACTTAACTGCCAATAAAAACAAAATTTGGAAATTTAAAAACTGAGAATTGTAAACTCACGGGAAATTCCCGGCGAAGAATGTTGCTTAATAAGTCAGGCTTCCCCATTTCGCGTAATTTCCCATCAAATTGTTTGCGTGTTCAAGGTTAATTTTTTGTGGGGCCAATAAAATTAGTAAACTGTCAAAATACTTAAGTCAAGATAGTTCAAATTTTGGGTAAACCTAGACAAAAATAATATAAAGCTAATTTTTGGTATAGATCATAATTGAGGGCTAAATAGTAATATACTAAATGTCCTGGAGAATCCTCCTTCCGCAACCCCCTTTTTTCGCCCCCCAAACCCCCCACTTTCAATATTTTGGTGATTTTCTCGAAAACTATCCACTTTAAGGAAAAATGTCAAGTGAGAATTTTTAAAGCTGACAAAATTTTCCTTCCAACGACGTATTGCGAGTCCATATCGTACCACGTGGTACACACCAGTGGCGTATCAAAGGAAAGTCTGCCCCGAGAAACGCACAAATAGGTATATTTTTGAATGTCTGAGGCTCAGAGTCTACAATTTTAACCGCTTTATCGTACAATTGTTGATCAAACGTTACTATGCAGTGCTCTTGTCCCAGCTGTCGAGTTTCTTTTAAAGCAAACTTCAAAGCAGAATAAATAGTCCTTGGATCAGTTGGAGACATATTCATAAAAGATAAAATTGTAACACTTGTTTTTTCACATTCCATGTATCCATTAAGAGCTAGTTTTATTGTTCCTCTTTACGACTCCTAAAAACCAAAAATCAAATTGTACCAAACAACAATATTCATACTAAATATCATCATATACCTGCCCAGTTGCTAGACAACCATAATAGATCCAAAGTTTTTGCACGTTTCATTAGATTTTTAATTTCTGTATTACAGATTTTAATGTCTCTTGCTATAACATTTTTCAATGCAGGTGTCTTTGGTGCTTTGCACCAACTGATGGAAATGTCATCTTTCTCTGCTGTTGCTGTAGAAGAAACAATGTCAATTTGGCGAGCAATCGATTTTGGTGTTGCAGGTGGCGAAGGAGTAGTCAATCGAATACCTCCCAAACTGTGAAATGTGCCATGGCCAGTAAGAGTTTTAATATTAAAATCTGCGTTATCAAAGCAGTACTGGACAAGACTATTTTCGCTGACAACCGTCTCGGCATTGTCTTTTATTTTGCAGTTTTCATATCGATATGTTTCGTTGTAGGTCACCGAAAAACCCCAATTGTTTAGGAAGTCCACGATCTGCCTGAAGCCAAATTATCTATGGACATATACACCAATACCAAGTAAAATTGGAGATATGAATGACCTTGGTCGACATGCGCTTATATTGCCTGACCTATAGCTATCTTTTTCGCATCCTGGCATTCATTTTCTAATTTTTTTAATTTCATCATTGTCTCCAGTAGCGTGTCTAAACTTTTGGTAATATTGCATAAAACTGAGGAATTTTCTGCGGGTGGATAAACGCTGCAATCATATACGACAGCACGTATATCTTCTCTTATGATTTCTGCAGCTTTCTGAACTACCCTCAACCTTTCATCTTGCTCACTGTTTCGTAGTTTCTGAGTATAACAAGATTTAAACAATATTGAATCTACATTATCTCTGAAATTCAAAATTGTTCTTTTTCCTGTAATTTCGGTGATACATATTCGTTGTCCAAAGCAATCGACCAACTTCCTTAGAAACTGTTTTCGAGAGTAAGGCTCGCAATCCATGTCCTTAAATACTTTTACGATTTCCAGCTCTAAGTCGTTTATGGAAAACTGGTACTCATCAGAATTTTCAACAGACTCACAAACTTTCAAGAACGCCTCATGCTTCTGGTTATCGTTCGGTCGACCTCGCGAATCTCCAAGTTTTTCCAGCTTTCCTCCCGAAGAGAATATGAGACGGCAGTTCTTGTGATATTTGGCTTCAGCCGCAACCAGATCTCCGCAAGTTCCGACGCGAATCAGAACTTCTTCACCCCACTTGTCCGTTCTGGCGACAGCTTCAGACATAATTTTTTCTTTAATCAAAATAGTAGATACTTGTATGATTGTTTCCGGTTGTAATACTTTTTATTTTCTTCTAATCGACTAGACGCAAAATAAGCAAACCTCTTTAATGTTATAATCAGGAATTTCAGAACGAAAGGTGGATGCTGCAGTCGAGCATGATTGCTGTGACGGTCCAGCTTTTTCATTTTGTTCTCGAATGTTTCAAACGTGCACTTGTTATTTGGCAAATTGATAATCTTGGGGCAGACTTGGAAATTCTATATTATAGGGGTTGATAGGGGGTTGAAGTGACTTTTAATATTTTGTTAAGCATACATTGTATACGTAGAAAATCAAATATCAGCCCCAAAAAGGTTTTATATTTGTAGTAAAAATTAATTTGCTCCAGATTTACGTAAAGCTGAGAAGTCTCGGATAAACTTTTAATTTTTTTTTTTTGGCTGAAGTAATTGCGATGAACTTCTAAAAGATTCGCAAGTAGACCACCTTTTAATGGTAGTTTTAGAGAAAAATATGTTTCTTCTAAAAAAATGATGCTTAGATAAAAAAAACTGAGAATAAATAGCAAAAAGTATATTTTTTTAAAAGTAACCCTTCATTTGATACGCCACTGGTGGGTGCCATGTGCTACTGAATATGGATTGCGATACGTCATTGGAAGGGGAATTTTATCAGCTTCAAAACAGCTCACTTGACATTTTTACGTAGAGTTGATAGTTTTCGAGAAAATCACCAATATATTAAAAGTGGGAGGTTTGAAGGGCAAAAAAAAGGAGTTGCGGAAGGAGGATTCTCCAGGACTTTTAATATGTTGCAATTTAGCCCTCAGGCATGATCTCTACCAAAAATCAGCTTTATATTATTTTTGTCTAGGTCAAATGCTATCTTGACTCGGGTAAAAAGAAGCATCGATTCGACGAACTACTTATATGCTATCGCACGATTCTAGAAAAAATAAACAACCGAGTGCGATTTGTTTTTTTTCAAAATTTAAATTGGCCGGTGCATTTTTTTACTGGGTGGGCATAAAAGAGAATCTCGATAATTACAGGAGCTATCAAAAAATATACCCCCGTCCTAGATCTCTTTTTTCGAGAAAAGCTTATTGGTGAAAACCTAAATTGGCTATCGTCTTTTGTTTTCGAGTTATATTCCATTTTAGTTGACAGAGCAATTCAATTATCCTCTAAACATTTTCATAATAAAAATTTAGAATTAATTACTAATATTCTTGTTATAAATGATTATCATATTGATTTTATCAAAAAACACATTAACTACCAAATGAATAAAATTAAAAACCAAAACAAACTTAATCAATCTAGTATATCTTTACAACCCAACTGCCTAGGCAACGATTTTAATATTTCAAACAAATCTTTATATTTCTATACTTGCTGAAAAAATTGAAAATGAACTTAAAAAATATAATATCAAAACTGCTTTTAACAACAACAATACTCAAGGTAATTTGTTTTTTACTAATATAAAAGATAAAACTGAAACTAACATGGAATCTCAAGTAGTTTACCAACTTAATTGTAACAATTGTAACTCCACATATATTGGTCAAACTAGCAATTATTAAAAAAATAGAATCAGACAACATAAATATTCTGTCAAAAATAACAACATTTCACCCTCTACCAATAAAACAGCCATAACTAATCACGCAATTAAACATTTACGTACTTTCAATTTTAATACACCCACTATCTTACATAAAGAGAGCCTTTGCCTAGAAATGATTGAAATACAAAAATGCCCTACAACAATTAATTATAAAACTGACATTGACAAGCTATGTTCAATTTACCATAACCTTTTCAAATAAATATTTCTTGTGATGCACTTCTCAAATCTGTTCATTTATAATCAACCCTTAAATTTGTTCATATTTTTGTCATTACAACTTTTAAAAATTTAATTTAATACAACACTACGTAAATTAATAGCAAGCTTTATATTCTCACACCGACTGCGCAGTATGATAACAACTTAAGAAAACAACCTTGCATGCTTTTATCAAAAATTCATTTACTTTCTGCATTCCATATTGCTCAATGCTTGTGCTATGCTATATTTTAAATTGTCCAAACACAGTATTCACCCCTTCTGGGGTGCTGTTTCGTCTTTTATTTTAATATGTTAAATTTCGTCATCAAGTTACCCTTATAAAAATTACATTGTTTTAACTTTACAATAAAATGGGATGTGCATAAATTAAGAAAAATGGTCGTAATAGTTTCTACACTTCGTCAATATTCAAGGATAATATCACAAGCAGTGGATATATTTTTGGCAAATATTTTGTCGTTTCCATGTAAATTATTGCGTTTAAATTTCACGATACAAAATCACATAAAAAATGTCACAAGCCGAAGGCGAGTGACATTTAAATGTGATTTTGTTGAGTGAAATTTGCAATAATTTCTATGAAAATGGCAAAATATTTAAAAAAAATATATATCCACTTCGAGTGGTATTTGGGACGACTATTTAATAATATTAATACATAACGATTAACTTTATTGAAAAATAATCCAACAATTAATATAATTATTCATTCTCCATTAAATTCAGCGGAATACTTCCAAAACACAGCATTTTAAAATTTTTAAAACAAATCACACAGTTTGTTGGGGTTTAGTGTTACGTAACCTAGCGATATCACTAAGGACAGAACATCGTTGCTAAGCGATACTTCGCAACAGGACTATTTATTTTTTGAGTACGTACATTGTTTTGTGAATATTTTGATTGGTGCCCAATATGCAGTGATATACTGCTGTTATTGGTTGAAAAAAGCAAATGTCTGCAATGTGATTGGCTTATAGTGTTGAATAGTCAATATAATAATATTTCTAAGTGAGCATACAGGTTTTGTTTGAAATGAATGTATTCGCTAATCTGTGTTTTTTATTCCCTTTCAGAAATGTAAACCAACATTTTTTAACAACTGATGAAGCAATCATAAATTGCGAAACGTTTTGTAAACTTATTACTATATTAAACATGTTACGACTGATTGATTTTTACTTCCTTTACGATAAAGGAAGTATTGGAGTCACCCCAAAAATTCGAAATTGAGTTTTCAACAGATCTTCACGTTTTAGAGTCCCCTGATCCCAAAAAAAAAATTTTTTTCATTGGCCTGTCTGTCTGTGTGTCTGTCTGTGAACAGAATATCTCAAAAACGAAACGAGGTATGGCGTTGGAAATTTCATATATAAGTTTTGTGTACTATGTAAATGCGACAGCAAGCTTTTGAAGAAAATCGCATAACCGGAAGTACGTGTTTACTCTTGTGATTTTTAATTATTTTTTTTCGATTTTTTCAAAAAAGGTTGTAACGATTTTTTTTAACTTTAAATTTTTATTACATTTTTAATGTGTAGTGATGTGAGGTAGGTGATTTTCCAGTTGAATACTTTTAAAATGGGTGTCTTTTGTTTTCTTCCATTTTTTTTATTAACTCCTATTTTAAATAGAACATCCGGTATATTATTACATTTGTGAAATCAGTTTAAAATTCTAGAGACAATTTGTCTCTTGAACTAACGCTCTATTTTGTACCGTTTTTGTAGAATTTGTAATTTTTCTAAAGTTACGCCCGGGTACGCCACGCCATGTGTAAATGCGTTTATTTAAAGTGCAACATATGAACCGTAATTTTATTGAAAAAGAAGCATCAGAAAGAACAGGGCATGTAATAACCCACATACTTGCTGTAAACTGAAGTCTTTATACTATTTGATCAACAGAATTCCTTCCCCCGTACAATATATTATGTTTTTACATACTCAGTAACGTTTCCATATTGCATTTTAAAATAAACGCATTTACACATATTGCGCGTTATACTAAACTCCCTGTATTATAATCATTAGGATTTCGAGGTAAAGCATTTATAGGTCATATTATTTAAAAAAAAGTAATTTTGGTTCGTCATACTTTTTTGAATCGCCGTGTGTAATCAGTTGGGTACTAGCAAATATTTAGAACTTTTATTACAGTTTTAGAATAGTGTATTAAAATACAAGTTGCAGAAGGCATCTATTGAAGCATGAATTTGAAATTCCGAAACGAGCCGCATAGCGGCGAGTTGAAGCACAAATGAGTGCTTGAAGTTGAAGGACTTTCTGCAAGGAGTGTTTTATACTATTTTTTCTATTTTGCCGTTTTATACCATTTTATAAATTAAAAAGTAAAAATGTTTTCTACTTTGCGTTTAGAATAACTCCATTCTAGCGCCCAAATGATGTCATTTCATAGCGACTTATTCTAACACTCAAATGACGTCATTTGGGTGCTAGAATAGAGTTATTCTAAACGCAAAATAGAAAAAGTTATTTCTAAATTAGAGTGAAGTGGCGTAGTTAATTTTTCAAAAAAAGTTTCGAAATTTTAGTTATAGCATGAAGTTGTTTTTTTTTAAATAGAACCCATTGTTGGCTATGGCATCATGAGGAGGATTTTTTTGCCATTCGAGTGATTCTGGGTCTGATCATTGCGCTGTACATTTTTGTTTTAATGACTTATCAATTTTGATATCATATCCAAGAAGACTATACTAAGGAGATGCAACTTCCTATGACGGCTGTATATAAAAGCGGCCCTTATGTCGGGGATAGCCGTTGCGGCGCTGTCGACAGCTTGTACTGCAGTTCGAGAGTTGGAAGCGAGCTAAATTAACCTGTAATCGCGGTTAAAAGTCAGTTTACGGTTGTTAATCCAATGGAGTGTATTTCAAGTGTGTTATTAATTGTTAAAACATGGTCCGAATTTCCAGTTACACTCAGCAAATGTTTGACATTGACAGTTCACGAGTTTTGTGAATGAATAATTGTACACCACGGCCGCCTTGCTTGTCAGCTTTTAGCGGTCCGCTTCGAAATGGGAGTTGCGTGTCCTTAGTATAGTGTTCTTGATCATATCTTTCATAGTAACAAGTGAGCAAACGAAAATGAAATCAAGCTTGGCTTTGAAATATTTGTTGTATGAATAATATGTTGGTGGCACTGTAAGTCTGTCAAATTCGAGGTTATCAGGTTAGGTTTCGTGTCAGTCTGTGTCAAAACTGACGCAAAACCTAACCTGCTAACCTCGAATTTAACATAGACTTACAGTGCCACCAACATATTATTCATACAACAAATATTTCAAAGCCAAGCTTGATTGTATTTTCGTTTGCTCACATGTTACATTTCTTTTTCTGCTTTTTGGTATTTCATGAATTTCTTCATTTAATTCGTTTATTTTCTTCCTTGTGCATGAAATTTTTGCCTCTCCTCGGTTTTTTATACTTTGCCCTGCTTGCTCTTTTATTTCTCTGTAAGCATTTCATTCTAATATCATCTTTTTACTGCCCTCGTCTGAATGACGAAGGAAGTATTGTAATCACGAAAAAATCACCTTCCGAAATTTCTTCAGATCTTCACGTTTCAGGATCCCTAGAAGACGAAAAACATGTTTTCTCAATTCCGTCTGTCTGTCTGCCTGTTAGCAGTATAACTCAAAAACTATTAGTCGGAGGAAGATGATATTTTGCATACACATTGTATATATACCTGGAATGAAACCGGGAAAATTTCAGAGAAATATAGCACCTTAAAAAAGTAAAATGTTGTTTATTTTTGCGTTAATTTTGAAATAGAAGGAAGTAATAATTTTCACATAGGTCAGGCTTTACACTCGCTGAAAATAGGACTGAACAGATACAGGATAATGTCACCAGAGTCGAAACGTTTCAACAATAAGACCATTCCTTTAAATAGATACGCGCGCTGCACTCTTATTCAACTAGGCTCGATGGTGCAGTTCAACTTTTCGATGCAGTTACAATCGCTATGCAGGTGTGGTTACGATCGTTATGCAGATCCGGCGGATTCAAACCCCAGCGGGATACATTTTTTTTAAATTTACAAATTGATCTAATTCGCGCTAGGGACGGTCGGTGTCAACCCATTTACAGATTTTTTTCTATTCCCTTCATTCATTGTCGAACCATTCATTCCTGTTGTATTCTTCGTATGTTTCTTATACTTATTGTTCATTTGGCAGCTTTTATGATTTGATTTTTAATATGAACAATTGCAGTTCTTTTAATAATCCTGTAATATAGAAACCTTGTACAGGGAGATAAAAAAATTAAGGGTGCTAATAAACATTAGGTATTTTAATTTATTTTGGATGCTAAAAAAATACTAAATGCTCGATAAAAAAATTCAAATGCACGTTGAATTAATTGGACATGCTTGGTATTTTGACAAAATCTACAATATAAAATATATTATTTGCACAGTAAGTTCTGCTCGATATTTTAATTAAATATGTACACTAAAAAAACGAAATGCTCGATAACTGAAGTTTACTATTAATTAAATTTTTTATAATATTGTATTAATAAACGCTCGGTAATGTAATACGTTTTAAGACCGTTTTTACGTAGAAAACTAAATGGGCGTGTGTGCGTATCATCTCACCGAGCTCTGTGGATTAGTGGTTAACACGTCTGCTTAGCATTCAGGAGGTCGTGGGTTCGTTTCCCGTGACTGTCTGCTTTATTCAGTTTTTAGGTAGTTTTCCGGAGTTGATAGAATACCTTCTCTGAGGCGAATGCCGGTGCAGTACTTCTCCACCTTTTCTGGCTTCTCTTCCATTCTCCACCGCTCATTTCACGAACCCATCCTGAAATTCGCATTATTGGCTGAAGAGTGACGCAAGGTCCAGTTGGAGGAATTTAAATGACTTTGAACCTTTACCTTTACCTGTGCTAATCAATGCATGTTATATGGGTGATCTGCAGTTTTATCTACTGCGTGTTTATTACTATTACTATCATTTATTGTTTGTTTATCACGTTAGAACTAACTTTAATTATGAGTCAAGGTGAGATTCCTCAGTACAATTCATCTGAGGAAAATGCGCCAAAGAAATGAAGGAAGAAGGTAGATGAGAAGTGGAAAAGAGAACAAGTGTTCACTTGCAAAGCCTTAGAACTCAAATCAGTGAAGGAAGAACGTATTTGGGGTTTTTCATAAAAATGTTGATACCGACGGCAACGTTAATGCTATTTATCGTTACAATAAAGTCAAATGTCGCAGAGAGCAATGTGCCTCTGGTGTATATTTGTATTATTCGGCCAATACTAAAGATGCATTTTTATATCGATGGTAATTTTCATACTTGCGGCAGTATAGTATCCAAAGCAACTGCTAAAATGAGGGAACATACTAAAACGGTGATTAAGAACCTGTTCATGACCCAAAAGTTAAACAAAAAATTTTTTATAACTTTTAGCAATAGACTTGTATGCTACGTTATTACCATGGAACTTTATATTATTATTATTTTCTTCCTTTTTGAATATCTACTTGATTTAAGTGTAGTTTCGTTATTTATGTATGTTCAGAGTTTACTTTTTTAACTTTTTGGAAGTGTTGTTTCGTTGTTTGTGTTACTTATCAGAGTTTATTTCAGTTTTTTCTTCAAGTACCTGTGTTGTATTTTATCAAGTTATGTACTTTTTTACTAAAAATATTCTTTGTGGGTATTAAAGCTTACCTAGATAAAATCATTGTCTTTAATGAAAGATAAGTAAAAACAGCTAAGCAAAAGAAAGCAAGTACAGTGAAATCTCCCATAAGTGGACACGCACGGTGCCAACGTTTTTGTCCGGTTATTAGAGGCGTCCGTTTAAGAGAAAAATCCATTTTTATATTTAAAAAAGTTGTATTATGCAAAGGTATACGTATATACGTATATAAAATAATTGAAACAAAGTTGTGTAATAGTTGTTACAAAATCTAAAATACTTATTTGACGTAAGGGTTTTTCTGACTGTTTATTATACTTTCCGCATGTATTTCTAAATATTTTGACAGTTTGAATACTTTAAAGTCATTACTTTCTTTAGCAAAGCATTTAAAAATTTTCACTGTTAATGCTTCCCTGTGGGTCTTGATTACATTCTCACAAATTTCTAAGTCGCCATCGTTTTCTAATTCTGCCAACTGCACATCAACGGCAGCTGATTCACCTGAAATTTCGGTTACATCATCTTCCTCGCTTATTTCCTTGTCAGTGTTTATAAATTCGTCAGGGTTGACGTCTTCGATTTCTGGGATACTCCTATACAGTTCAGCCATTACTGATATGGGTAAATCGTCCTCTGGTTCGAATTGATTACACTGGCGTAACTTGATACCCGCAGACTCAGCGGTCGCGAGGGCCCTGAACCTAATTTTCTTATTCTTTCATTCAATAAAAGCAAGCAGGAAAAATTCTTGCTATTTTTATTTTTATCATAATAGGCTGCCCACGCAAAAGGCAAAGTAGTTTTGAATTGCAGGCCTCTAAAATCAAGCGATATGAATTGTTTTGTAATAATATCGCGCATAGGGTAATGAAAGTGTCGAATTTCCTGCAGTCGTAACGCTGATTTGAGTTGACTTAATACCCGCCCGTATTGCAAAAGAATTCTATATTTTAACAACATGATCATTAAATGTTGGATTTATGGATTGTTTTGACACCTCACGACATTAGCTGGGCCTGCATTTTGAAGTGTCCGCACAAGAGAGATTCACAGTCTAAAAATTGTCGAAAAATGGTGTCTGTTTAAGAGAGTGTCCGTTTAATAGAGAAAATTTTATTAGTAAAGTTAATGCAAGCAAGTTGGTTCCCAACAAAATGTCCGTGTAAGAAAGGTGTCCGCTTATTAGAGGTGTCCGGTCAGGGAGATTTCACTGTACATTTCATACCGTACATTGATTCTAATTGTCGTACGTATGTTTCCTCAATTGTTATTTGCCCAAGGATTTGAATTTGTACCGAGCATCGTTATTTTGTATCGAGCGTCTATTATGTTTATTATATTAATAGGTATTTGAATTTTATACCGAGTGTTCATCAACATTGTCGAGTGTCTGGTAGTTTCATGGAACATTTAGTTTTTTTGGATGCACATACGATTTATAACGCGCACTCAATGCACTTTTCAAGCGTTTATTATTTTTATCGAACATTTATTTTCTAGTCATGCATTGGACTAAATATTGAGAAAATATGACCTGCAGTAAAAAAAATACCCAGCATTTAATTTGTTCTCAAAAATAAACTTCATCGCGGCATCCCATGAAATATATGACAACCGTGTACACTGCACGTTAGAAAACGGCACTTGAACTACAATTAACCCTGAAGTACTAACGTTACGTCTGAGAGACGGAAATGTTCGAAGCGCGTGTTATATTTCCCCCTCCAGTTAAGATTTATGGTTGATCCTTCATCTAATTTCAAACTACCTAAAAATAACCCAGTTTTTCAAATTTCGCTGCGGTGGGATGTTTTGTGCGGAAGTTATTTGTATTTAAAAATAAATGCTCTTTGCTAATAATATTAATGTGTCATGTTGCTGTACTCTTTACTTCCTTTTACGATAAGTAAGTATTGGAATCACCCCAAAAATTCGAAATTGAGTTTTCAACAAATCTTCACGTTTTCGAGTCCCCTGAACCCAAAAAAACATTTTTTTTCATTGGTCTGTCTGTCTGTCTATCTATCTGTGTGTCTGTCTGTCTGTGTGTTTGTGAACAGAATATCTCAAAAACGAAAAGAGGTATAGCGTTGAAGCTTGATATATAAGTTTTGTGTACTATTTAGATGCGACAGCAAGCTTTTGAAGAAAATCGCATAACCGGAAGTATAGTGTTTACTCTTGTGATTTTTCAGTTTTTTTTAGTTTTTCAAAAACGCCTAACGATTTTTTCAAACTTTACATTTTTATTACTTACATTGTTAATGGGTATTCATGTGAGATAGGTGATTTTTCAGTTGAATACCTCTAAAATGGGTTTCTTTTGTTTTTTCCTATTGTTTTATTAACTCGTATTTTAAATTGAATTATATTATTATTATTATATTTTTGAATTCAGCTTAAAATTTTAGAGAAAATTTGTCTCTTAAACTAACACTATTTTGTACGGTTTCTGTAGAAGTTGCAATTTTGGCTAATTATAAGATCACTTTAATTTATAATTTACGAGAAATCCAGTTCCATTGCTTCCTTTGTTTTCATTCACTGTGTAGCATTGTGAATTTTTCTGTAGGTGTTTATATGCATTGTGCGTCCCATCTTATTTGTTGTAATGGCACTACATATATCAATTTTATCTCTAGCTATTTCATTTATAATTTCTTTAATTTTCCCAGGTTTCGGCATGATCTTTACGTTCCACGTTTCTTTTTTTAATATATATTGTTGAAGACGATGCGTGGCGCAGATGGGTAAGCGCCAGGCTTGATATTAGCAAGCCCTCGGTTCGAATACCGCTGAGGTCGGAATTTTTCCGTATCCTTGGCGATTAGAATCGGGCTCAGTGAGGTCATTCACAGTTGGGCACCAAATTAACTGTGCTCTACTCAGAACCACAGACCTAAGAGAAAGAGTAACAAGGTCAACACATCACCAAGACACACAACTCACACAATGGTTGCTGCGCAAGCACCAAAGGCACGCTCCAACTCTGTATCCCGAATCAGGGGCAAGTTGAGCATTGTACCGCCAGATGCCAGCGCATAAAGCACCCGCCTCTACACCGCAAGGTAAATGATTTCACTTTCCATTTTCCTTTTGCATTATGCATTTGCATTGTCAGATTTGGAATTTTTGTTACTATTTCTTAGCGTTGTAATTGCTATTTATTTTGATCTAATTCAAGGCATCTTTCTACACTTTCCGTTCTTGTGTAGGTTCATCCGTTTATTTTATCCCCCTTGCTTGACTGTGTTTGGTAATAACTTTTAACCATAGTGTTTCTTGATACTTTTTTTATGACTGCTAATTGCTATAGCTTGATCTGTATTGTTTTGTCTTTCCAGTTCTTCTTCTGCAGGCCTGTTTCTTTTCTTCTATTTAGTCTTTTATTGGAATTTTAGTTTGTATACGCACGTTTATGTATTTTTGAATTTTTTGAGGTTACATAATGTAAATAAATATAGGTTAGGAACCTAACCCAAGTTTATATCATTATGCGTTTACTTGCCCATCGCGGTTTTGCGCTTCGCGGCATTCTTCTGGAACGTAATCCCCGCGAACGGCGAGGTCTGACTGTTTTTTATTTTTTTACAAAAAAAAATGTGAGAGCCAAGCAGCATGGCACTACCATAACAAACCAGTCATTCAAGATTTACTTTATTCTGAAAGAAACATTTCCTTTTTTACTAATTTTTCATCATTCTCATTTTAAAGCTTAAACAAACCACACGAGTAATTTTTATTTCATAAATATGAACTGTACAATTAAGCGCTGCCTGCTTTCATATACGCATTTGTGCCACGTCGAAGCTGCTCTTAGCGTATTGGCAGATTATAAATTGCAGCAGGAGTAGAGTGGCAAGAAGTAGGTCCAAAGATAATAATATTTTAACTCTCAATGGGAGCCAAATTTGCGGGACTGATAAAGAAACGCGTATACATTTCCCACAGAAGGGACATTGGAATGGAATTTTCCCAAAATAACTTAAAGAACTATGCTATTTATGTTCTATTTTATTATACTCATTACTGGTAAATTGTCGAAATAATCTACAATGACACATGCAGCTATGTATCTTGAACAGTGGAGATGCATGTTTTTTGGCCGAATTATACATTTAAACAAAAAATTAAAGAGAAATATTTGATTCAGTTCTCATCATATTTTATTAGCTCGTAAGTTTACTACATTTTTTCACTGATGCTAACTTTTGCCAATCCATATGTGAAATATTTAAATCTCTGGATATCGGATTTTGTCTTTGTTTGTGAGGGGGTGGAAAATGCATTTTACGTTCCGTGGTTGGTTGTACCATCAAAATTCTCGAAGTTGTTTTCAACTGCAGTTATATTCACTATTTGTTTAACTGTGACGATATTTAATTATATGCTTGTTTATAGCTATTCTTTTTGGGATATTGCATCTCAAATGGTGACATTCAGAGGCTCACACGAGGATATGAAGATTGTGGCAATATTTGCGGCAGAATGAATACGTTCGATTTAGGACACGATGCTTTCTGTAGATCTGCAGATATGACGGATAAACCGTACGTTTGAATTATGTTTTAATTTTAAACTTATTAAATAATGGATAGAACTGTTTATAAAGCCAAATATATTTTTTTTTATTTGTAACTGCAAAATTTTTAATTGTTAAAGAATTTTCATTTCATTTATCTTTGGCTTGTAGCTAAATTGATTAATTTTTTAAATCTTGAAATATATCCCTTATTTTAAAAATCTAAGAAAATGTATTTCATTTTCTTAAAAGGGGTCGCAGTCGAATAGCTTATTTTTTACCTTTTAAAAGATTGATAATTGTATGTACAATATATTTTCAGTAGTAGCAAAGTGAACCATGTAATTAATTTACTAATTATTTTTCAACATGGTAAACATCTCAAAACAGTGTAGCAACTTCATCTTGCTTTTTGTAAAAAAATAAGGAAGATATTTAAAGATTTTAAAGAACTAAAAAAAACAAATTTACAAATATTACATAGTTTCTTGCTTATTTATAGCAGGCAAAAATAATTAGCAGATTAACTGCCAAGGCAAATTTAAATTTATTTCTCTGGAGTCCAAGATGATTCTACTGCTATACTACAATTGCATATTAAACATTTTCTAGTTGCAAAATACCTGCTGGGCACTTTTTGCAAAACAGGCGAAAAGCTATCAATGGTCATATATGACCTCTCGGGCATAGGTGGAGGAATCAGTTCTCCCCCGCCCCAACAGTCAGGTGTGCAGTCATATTGTTCACAAGTCTGTTCTGGCATGTGGTGCAAGTGTAGCTGCGAGTAGTCTATCAGTTGTTCGTTGAATACATTTAGGTGGCAATAATCAGTATTTGGTAATTTCAAGTGCAAGTTCAAATTTCTTGTAAGAGTTCTGTATACATAAAGAACTATTGAATAACTTTTCAAGTAGATTTCAACTTGGATTTTACTTAGATCCTTCCTACTGGCCTTCTAGCGAATTAGTTTCCATCATCAGAACTCGAAAGAAACAAAAATATAATCTTCGCAGGTATCAAACGAATGCCTCTTTGCGGACGTACAAGGTGATGGAATAGCATCAAAGATTATTTTTCGGGACAATGTCGTGGCTACAGAAGAAGTAATAATGGAAGAGGAGCCAATACAAGCAAATGAAACCTTGCTAACATCAAAAGTATGGGAGACAATTGAACCAGAACATTTTTCGATGGAAGTGAATGAAAGTAATAATGCCGAAATTGTGAAATTAATCTCGACTAATATAAACACAACGTATAAAGAGAACATCTGACAAGTGCCATAGGAAATACACCAAAACGTTCATTATTTCTCGGAGTCTGGTCTATCACCTTTATATGCTGCCACTTTAGTGTCTATGTCTCCATACAAATGTTTTAGATTAGAGCATTTTTGGACAATAATGATGTAAATTAAATGGTAATTCTAACAAATCACTATGCAACAAGAAATTAACAGATATGAAGGGGTAGATAGGGTAGGGGTTCACAGTCTAGTCTATATTGGTAGACACAGTACATTCCAGTCAAGTGGAAAACTGCATATATAACTAACAATTACAAGAAAGGGGATAAAAAACCAAATGTAGCAATTATAGACCACTGTATACGATACAAAAATTTTATGGAAAAATAATCAAAAATAGGCTCGAGAATGAAGTTGCAGATGTAGAGAAGCAAAGTAGTTTCCATGCTGGACGAGCTGTGGTAGACAGTCTGTTTTGCCTAAAGCAGCTGATAGAGAAAGGATTAGCATGTAATCTCGAGACCCATATGGTTTTTATAGACCTAAGGAAAGCCTACGACAGTGTCCCATTATTTAAATTAAGGCAGGTTATGCGACAGAGAGGAATTAAAGAGATCTATATTCAGGCTATACAAAAACTTTATAGTAATACTAATGAGTCACCCGAACTACGCTTCGGTTCGCTAATTTAAGAGAGATTCGTTAATATAAATTTTTAAAAAATGATGCATCGGCCAGGAATTGAACCTGGGCCGCTTGCGTGGCAAGCGAGCACTCTACCCCAGGACCAACCTGGGTTGTTTGAATAATGCGCCCCTATAATGACTTCCTTACTTTCGACGGGCAAGGCTAGCCACATACCCGGCCTAAGGGCAAAGAGGGCTCATAGAGCCACTTTGTGGTTAAAACAGGCCACTGGCTTATAATAAGAGGAAGAAGAAGGTAAGAAAATTAAACGAAGACTACATAAACTGAGGTTTAACCATAAATACATCAAAAGTGAATATATTCTCATTGGTGGGGCAGACGAAGATTTAGAGTTAGGAATGGAAACCATTAAAAACGGGAAGATGTACACATATTTAGGGGTAAACATAACTGATGTTGGAGGTAGTGACAGTGAAATAAGAAATAGGATAGGACAGGGTAGAAGTACAATAAGACAACTTAATAGCCTTTTATGGAACAATAGAAAATCTAAAAAGACAAAAACAATGATGCACAAGACAATCGTAAAGAGTATAAACACTTATGGAGAGGAGCTACGAGAGATTAATAAAAGAAATAAACATAAATTGAAATCTATGAAAATGAATTGCTGGAGATGATGCTGTGGATTGACCAAATTGAACAGAGTGCGAAATACTGAAATTAGAGGAAGAATAGCGATTGATATTGATATAATAGAGACTATCGAAGTTAAACATCTGAGATGGTGCGGGCATGTGATTATGGCTGAAGATGAGATGGATATTGATTACATGCTAAGAAAATTACTGATACAAGTGGAATGTGGAAAATGGGCAAAGAAGATGGAAATATTGAAAGGAACTAAAAACCTGCGAGGAAAGAACATATACATAGAGGAAGACTACTCCAAAGCAACGCAGGAAATCAGAAAACCATTTAATAAACACAGAAATAAAATAAAAACACACGGCCACCGGCCTGAAATACAATAAACAACTAACAATTAAGAGAGAGGACTACTAACTAGAACAACTGGAGGCAATAGAAACGATACCCGAATTAGAAAGCGGAAAGGAAGAAACACCAAAAGAAAAGGCAGGCGGAAGAACGGTCAGCGAGAGATCTCCTGATGAAGAACTACAGGAAAGGCTATGCCTAATAACCAAAAGGAACAGAGGGCAGGTGCAATTCCAAAAAACTCAAAAAGAAAGTAACCAGAATGCAAGTTACTACAAGGACACAAGCAACGGAACAAGGCATGAATAAGGACACGAATAAAAATAGTATAAGTAACAATAAAGGAAAAAAAAAATACAAATACAAAGTGATAGATAGGAATATGGAATATAGGAACACTATCAGGGAAAGAAATTAATGGAAAAAGTGGACAAAAACAATATACAAATACTTGGAATTAGCGAAACATAGAAGAAAGGTAAGGGAATCACACGATTAACAAATAACTATACACTGCATTACTCAGGAGCGGCACCAGAACAAAGAGCGAAGGAAGGCGTAGGAATAATAACCACTGAGGAAATAAACAAAAGAATAATTGAGGTCAGGACTAGAAACCCTCGAATAGTAGCAATAACTATTAAACTTGGTGAAACAGTAAACATTATCCAGATATGCGCCAGTAGAGGGAACAACTGAGGAGGAAATAGCAAGATGAAATGAAAGAAGAGAATCAGAAAACAATAATAATGGGGGACTGGAATAGTAGGGTTGGAAAAGATCAAAACAGAGGAATTGGATGTATGGGATGCCACGGAGTACAAGTATACTTTTGTTGCAGAAGAACACGGAGCCAAAAGTATAATAGACTAACAATAAACAAGAAGGAAGAAGCTATAGTAAGCTGGCAATAAACAAGCTCAAAAACGCTGAAAGAAGAGAAAAATACCAGAAAGATATAGACGGAGAACTACAAAGAAAGGAAAACCTCCAAGCTACATGTACAATAGAGGAAAGATGGACAACCTTCAAAGAAACACTGAAAAAAGCAGCGGAAAAGACATGTGGGACACGAAAACATAACAAACACACGAAAATGACAAGCTGGTGGACAGAAGAAATAAGAAGAATGGTAAAGGAGAAGAAGACAGCATGGAGAAGATACACCCAAACAAAAGAAATGGTGGATAAGGAGAAATACAAAAGAAGGCGAAACATAGTGAAAGAAACAATTAAGGTAGAAATTAGGAATTCCTGGAGGAGGATGGGTAAAAAGATAACAGAGATACACAAAATGAATACCAGAGAGTTTTGGACGAGAATGAAGAGATTAAGAGGAGATAAAAGGAAGGACACAAGAGCAATAAAAAATAATCAGGGACAAATGCAAACCGACACAAAGGAAGTCCTAGAAACATGGAAAAATTACTATGACAATTTAACTGGTGTCATTGTCAACCAATTGCATTCTTCAATTTAAAAATAAACTACCAATCGAACGATTATTTTAGTGACAATAATTCGAGGAGCTTTATTTCAGCGACAATAATTCGAGGAGCTTTATTTCAGCGACAATTTTTTCTGTAACAATTATTGTAGTGACAATATTTCGAGGAGCTTTATTTCAGCGACAATTTTTTCTGTAACTATTTTTCAATGAAAAGTTAAATTGTCAAGACGAATAGGACTCTAGGTCGAAATATTGCAGACAATTTTTGCTCTTCAGATTATCTCGTTTCTGTTGCTTTAGAAAATAACGACTCGTGCAAGCACTCGTCGTTATTTTCGTCGCCGCAGAAACTCGTATCTGAATCGCAAAAATTATTGTCGGCAATATTTGGACCTCTCGTCCTATTATTACTGAAAATATGTACAATACGACTGTAGAACTGGAAGAAAATGTAATACAACAAATAAATGTGAAACAATCAAGATGGAAGAAGTAGAAGACGCAATCCATAGAATAAAAATAGGTGAAACCAGCGGGGAGGACGACTTATCCCCAGAGATGTTAAAATGGATGTGCCAAAGAGGTACAGAATGGTTTTGGAAAATCTGTAAACAAGTATGGGAAGAGCAGAAAATACCGAGGGATTGGGAAAACAACTTAATAGTACCAATTTACAAGAAAGGAATGCAGTCACAGTGCGAAAACTACAGGCCAATATGTTTAGCCCAAACTAGTTTTAAAATATACACAAAAATCTTAGAGAAAAGATTAAGAAATCATATAGAACCAATATTAGAAGAACAGGCAGCTTTCAGACTGAATAGACAAACAGGCGATAATATATATATAATAATCAGAAACATAATCTAAAGAAAAATAGAAGAAGAACTGTATTTAATATTCGTAGATCTGAAGGCTGCGTTCCATACAGTAGACAGAAGGGAAATATGGAGGACTTTAAAGGAACTGAAAGTGTATAAGAATCTGATAGTAGCAATAAGAAGTTCTTATATAACAGTTAAGGCGAAGTTACAATTGGAGGAGCAGAGATCGGAGGTGTTTGAAAGGAAGAAAGTCATCAAGCAGGGCGACAGCTTAAGCCCTCTATTATTCATAATTATCATGGACAAGATAACCAAGAGAATAAAAGAAAAATACAGCCACCTGGACACAGTAATTGGATATAAAAATTTAGAAGTAATAAAACTAAACAGTCTACTGTATGCAGACGACGTGATACTAATTTCAAATACCAGGAGTAAAATGCAGAAACTGGTGAACGCATGGACGACTGAAATAGAAAATATGAAAATGGAAGTGAACATAAACAAGACCAAAACCATGATAGTAAATGAGAAACAAGAAGAAGACCAAAACAATAAGGACATAAAATTTAAAAATAAGAAACTGGAGAAAGTAACGACGTTTGAATTCCTTGAAAGTATAATAACAGAAGACGGGAAAATTGATGCTGAGTTGGCAAACACAGCGAACAAATTGTCAAGAATCTACTATACCATGAATAAAACAATACTAGGCCACAAAGACATAGATTTAGAGATAAAAAGAAAATATATAATACGATAACACTTCCAATAATAACCTATGCTAGTGAATCATGGACACTTAGAAAAAAGGACGAGATTAAAATAAATGCTATGGAGATGAAGCACCTTAGGAAAATGGCAGGGAAGACGAAGTGGGACAGAGTGAGAAACGAGGACATTAGAGAAATTATTAAACAGGAACCAATACAGAGAAAAATAAAAAAGAGGCAGCTGAACTGGTTTGCACACATGACAAGAATGGAACCAAGCAGAATTGCAAGGAGACTAATGAAAGCGGGAAAGCAATCTAAAAAACGAAGAGGCAGACCTAGGAAAAAATGGCTGGACCAAATTAAAGAAATAGCCGCAGAAAAAGGTGTGACATTGGAGGAGATTAAAACAATAGCGAGAGACAGGAAGAGGTGGAGAGAATGGATAAGGGACTAGAGACCACCATCCGACGCTCGAAAGGGCATGAAGGATTAGAAGAAGAAGAGAAGCTAAGAAAATTAAACGAAAACTACATAGACTGAGGTTAACCATAAATACATCAAAAACTGAATATATTCTTGTTGGTGGGGCAGGCGAAGATTTAGAGTTAGGAACGGAAGTCGTTAAATACAAATATTTAGGGTAAACATAACTGACGTTGGAGGAAGTGACAGTGAAATAAGAAATAGGATAGGACAGGTTAGAAGTACAATAAGACAACTTAATAGCGTTTTATGGAACAATAGAAAATCTAAAAAGACAAAAACAATGATGCACAAGACAATCATAAAGAGTATAAGCACTTATGGAGCAGAGCTGTGAGAGATTAATAAAAGAAATAGAAATAAATTGAAATCTATGGAAATGGATAACTGGAGATGATGCTGTGGATTGGCCAGTTTGGACAGAGTGGGAAACAATGAAATTAGTGGAAGAATGACGATTGATATTGATATAATAGAGACTATCCGAGTTAAGCGTTTGAGATGGTACCGGCATATGCAAACATGACCGATCAACGATGGCCAAAGAAAGTATGGATGTGGGTTCCACCGTTTAGACGGAAGAGAGGTCGTCCAAGAAGAGCTTGGAAGAACGACGTTGAACAAGCAATAACCAGCAGAAACTTGCGTGAAAATTATTGGTGGGACTGAAAACTATGGAGATTGGGATGCGAGAGACGGCCACGGCCGTGAACTGGCTCGCTTGATATTTACATAACTACATTGCACCACAACTTTCTGATTCCTGCAATTACCCATGTCAAGGAATAGATTTGAACTATTACATGCTATTACTTATGTGGCATTTTTAAATAATAAAAAACATCAAGAAGGTGATCGATTACATAAAATGAAGTCACTACGAGATATGATATTGGAAAAATTTCAAAACATTGTTACTACTGTTTTTTTCATATATTTTGAAATTACTTCCTTAAATGAAACCACCTAATGTCAAAATTTGCTGCCCAAGTGATCATGTTATATCAATAATTCGGCATAAACAGGTATCACTGGCGCTGTGGAGAATAAAATTAAATTTACCGCACATTAATGACCGCCGTGGCAAACCAATATTTCAGCAAGTTGGTCACTAATGATTGCAGTAGCAGTCAACCTGTTAATTAGATACTTCTTCTACTAACACTGGTAATTTCTGAAATACAACGTTCATCATGTAAATTAATTAGATTGCTTAGTACAGAAGTGACAAAAATGTAACATACATGAGGTCAAATACAGCGAATTAACTAACAGCAACATTATATTTTACATTTAAATTCTATTACTTTGCACAGGTTTCTGCATATAGAAGGCTCTGCCAGAAAGTGTGTTAAAAGCTGTCCTCCAGACACAATGTAAGCATTTACTCTTGGTTTAACTGAATTTTAATGAAGCTTGTTTTTAGTTCTGCTTTTGGTGATCGATGTATTTCCAAAGATCGACACAAGGCAGCTCCAGATGAAGATGTTCACATATATGTGAATGTAAGGCATTTACCTATTCTTTGTTACTATAGTTTTTAACAATTTCTTTCAGATGATATCTAGAGATCTTCGTATTTATTCAAAACAAATAATTTATCTAAGTTTAATCGCTGTAGGTAAGTTAGACATAATTAAAATAGAATTGTCACCAATGTTGCACGTTTTAGCATTTTCATTTGCAATTTTGCTCGTCCTACGATACTTTGCAAAGGCGTTTGTTTGGACTGTACTAACAGGAACTGTAGTGGCAGCTGTTTTTGGATCAGTATCACTAATGTATGACAATAGTTTTTTAAGATGAATATCTGTAATACCATTCACATTTGCAGAGTTCTTGCCAACAACAACTTGGATTACGTAACCTATGCTTTCTTCTTAATTGGTATAACAGTAACATTGATTGTGATAATAGCCGTGCTTAGAAAACACATACCTCTCGTTATACAACTATTTGTAGAAAGTGGTAAATCAATTGGTGATATTCCCATTCTACTGTTCCAACCCATACTGGTACCGGTACTCTAAATTTTGTTTCCACAAAACCTGACTTTTCCCTCCCTGTTACAGACGTTCGTAGCATTGGCAATAGTATGGAGTGCGTGGCTTGATTTTACACTATGGATAGAAAGTTCAGGCACTCCGGTAATGCAAGGTTACAAAGTGGTGTTTCAGAAGAACGTTGCTATTGCTGTGAGTCGCTGGTACAATATCATCGTCATGTTGTGGATGGTTCAGTTCGTGTACGGTTGCCAAAGCATGCTGCTGGCAGGAGCTGTTTCTACATGGTTTTTCACCAGGTAATTATAATTCTAGATTTACATTGCAGAAAATACAATGTGTAGCTAAAAGATCGTGGCTCGTCTAAATAGCCCCGTCAAAACAGCCCCGTCATAATAGCCCCGACAAAAAGGCTCACACACAAAATAGCCCAGTCCAAAATAGCCCCGACAAAATAGCCCCGCCAAAACATCCCTACCGAAAATCACAATAATATTTGTAAGCACAAGACATGACCAAAGTTACTTTGTTTATTTATATACACATTGTATATAACTAATACCGGTTAGTGACTTGGGCGACGCAGGGTGACGATCTCAATGATAAATTCTTAATATTCAGTTAGTGGCTTCCCTTATTATTTTAAAACGAAAGAATACTTACGTTTTTTTTTAAATAATACTGTATCTGTACTTTCCGAAACTAGAAAATGAGAGTGTACCAAATAAAGAACAAAAAAGGAGAAATAAAACACGAGAATAAAGACATGGTCGAAATTGTTGAAACATTTTACAAGGAACTCTATTCATCATCCAATCCTCAACCACCAAATGTACATCTCCAGAAAATAACAAATGTCGGATCAGAAGAGATACCAGACATTACAACGAACGAAATAGAGTACGCTTTGACACAGATGAAAAACGGACGAGCACCAGGTGAAGATGGTATCACGACTGAGATGCTAAAACTAGGAGGTGCGGCCACAACAGAAGCCATGAAAATTCTATTAAACAAATGCCTTAACGAAAACAAAATACCTGAAGGCTGGCAAAACGCGCAAGTGATTCTAATACATAAAAAAGGAGATACATTAAATTTAAACAACTACCGACCTATAAGTCTTCTACCACACCCGTACAAATTGTTTACGAAAATTATGACGAACAGATTGACGAATAAACTGGATGAATACCAACCTCCGGAACAGGCGGGTTTCCGCAAGGGGTACAGTACAGCGGACCACATTCAGACAATGCGTACACTAATAGAGAAGTGCAGGGAATACAACATCCCACTATATCTAGGGTTTGTAGACTATAACAAAGCATTCGACTCGATAGAGCTCTGGGCAATTTTCACAGCCATGGATAGCGCAAGGATAGACTCTAGATATAGAAGCACCTTGAAATATATATATGACAACGCCACAATACAAATTAAAATCACAGAAGACCTCACAACAAATAAAATAAGTACCAAACGCGGAGTGAGACAAGGAGATACAATCTCTCCAAAGTTGTTTACCCTTGCCCTCGAAGAAACATTTAAAAAACTGAATTGGGAAAAAAAGGGCATTAACATCGATGGCCAACGCCTAAATCACCTTCGCTTTGCAGACGACATCGTACTCATAAGCACCAACCCCGAAGACCTACAAGAGATGTTAAGCGAACTAAAAGCGACGTCGGAAGAAATAGGCCTCTCCATGAACTTGGAAAAAACAAAAGTTATGTCTTCAGAAAGCATCAACATAAGAGTCGGAAATGACACATTGGAAAATGTAGACGAATATGTATACTTAGGCCACACATTAAAACTAGGCATAGAGAACCAGACTGCTGAAATAACTAGAAGAATCCGATTAACATGGGCAGCTACCGGAAAATTAGGATTCATAATTAAAAACCCAAAAATACCAGTCAACTTGAAGAAAGAGGTGTTTAATATGTGTATACTGCCGGTATTAACATATGGAACCGAGACAATGTCGCTAACTATCAAATCAGCAACAAGATTAAAAACAACACAAAGAGCGATAGAACGCGCCATGCTGGGCATAAGCCTAAGAGACAGAATCACGAACAAAGCAATCAGAGAAACAACAAAGGTAGAGGACGTTGTGGAAAGAATTGCGAAGACAAAATGGAGATGGGCGGGACATGTGGCCAGACAAGAAGAGGTAAAGTGGCCAAAACGTATTTTAACGTGGAGACCAAGAATGCACAAACGTAGCATAGGAAGACCACCCAGAAGATGGGTAGACGATATAAAAGAAAACGCTGGGAAGAATTGGCTACAATCAGCGCAAGACCGAAACGAGTGGAAAATGAAAGAGGAGGCATACGTTCAGGAGTGGACGGTCAAATGCTGAGAAAGAAGAAGAAGAAGAAGATTTTCAGCTTTTACAAAAATTTAAAAAAGAAATAGGCACTATTTACTATTTATTATAGTAATACATGTTGTGTACAGATGCAATCATATAAAACACCCGTCTTAAAGAAAACTACATTTGGCTATGAAATAACAACATAAAAAGATAAGTATATTAAGAGCAATATTACTACAAATTAGTTTTTATACTATTTTTTATTTTACCATTCTAAATTTCCAAATTATATGAGACAGTACATAGAAAATCAATAACATTAAAATTATGATAATCTTGTACTACCATTTCTAATCTGCGATTAAGTTGGACAGCACTAAGCTATTTTGGTACGAAGCTATTTTGTCATGGAGCTATTTTGTCCTGGCTATTCTAACGGGGCTGTTTTAACGGGGCTATTTTGGGTGAAGCTGTTTTGTCGGCGCACCCTAAAAGATATGTTTAAAGCCGGTTGTTGAATAGTGCTGATTTAACGTAATCTACTTATATGCAAACTTACATCAAAGTTGACATTTTCTGCCCTTATATTTTCTATAAATGAAGAGATAATTGATTATAATTAATTTTAGGCACTTATTTATTGAGTTTGAAGTGACCTCAGCAAGCTATCAAGCACTGCTCTGACTCGCAGATCTAAATTAAAGTGAAAACAAACAGAAAGTAAATTAATAGGTGGAAAGTGCGGGCGGATAAAGTGAAGTGCAGTGCAAACACCAGCAGAAGGAAAAACCTACGACGAGTGAATCAAAACCGCTAAATACAGCAAAAGGGTGGAAGGTCACCCCAGTAAGGACGAATCTCGCAGACCACACCGTATCACAAAACAAGAAGCGCGTTACAGACAAGCGACTCATGATTGGTGCACGGAAAGACGAGCAAACGCAGCTAAAGGAGCCCATACACGCAAAACAACGAGGTACCAGTAAGACGGAGGAAATTCTGCAATCATTATAATCTCTACAGGTGGAATACAAAGAACTCCACAGAGTAAAAGAACTAGAAGAATTAAGAGAAATAAACAGAAGAAGAGAAGAAGAGCGAAATAGTAAAAGAGACGAACTATACAGAGAACTAGCATATCTAAGAGAAAGATTGTCAAAATATCCTAAAAGATCCAAAAGAAAAGATAACCAAATACACTCCAGAAGTATTAAAATAACTAGCAAAGTCAATAATAGAAGATGAAGAACCCAGAGGATGGCGAAAAATGCTAGAAGAACTGGGATTAGATCCATATCAAAAAGATACGTAAGAAAAACAACAAGCAGAAAGAAAAAGAAATCAGAATAGGTACTACATGGAATGTGCAAGATTTGAACAAAGAAGGCAAATTTAAACAACTGATAGAAGAATCCAGAAAATACGATATAGACATACTGGCAACTCAAGAAACGAATACAAAGGGAATAATCCAGTCCATCCACGGAGACTATATATAGCGCAACGAAGGAGGAGAGGCAAATAGGTTGAGAACAAGCTTTCTGATCTAAAGAAATCTGACAAAGGAAGTGATAAATTACGACGTAATAAACGAAAGGATGAGCCTACTAAGATTACAAACCAAATATAGAAAGATAACTATAAAAAGCGTGGAGAGGAAACGCTAGATAAAATTCCCAGATACAACATAAAAGTCATAATAGGAGACATGAATGCAAAAATAAGATAGGAATAGAGAAATAGCAGGAAGGGAAAGCTTACATAAAGAAACGAATGACAGAAATTGATAGACTTTGCAGCATCCAAGAGAATGATAATTAAAAGCACTATGCTAAAAAAAACTATATAAACAAAGCAACACGGATTAGTCCTGACAAAAAGAGCCAAACCCAGATAGACCACCTGATAATGCAAACAATACATACAACAAAAATAGGAAAAATAAGAACATACAGAGGTGCTGATATAAGTTCAGACCACTTGCTAGTAATAGCAAAATTAAACAAACTGTAGAAAACACCAAAAGAACGAAATTAAAGAAAAACAGATGGAATACAGAAGCACTAAAAGAAGACAAAACAAGACAGGAATATCCAACTAATACTAGGAACATGGCTCACCAGCAAAAGCAAGCAAATGGAACAGAAGAAGAATGGAAGCAATTACAAGAAAAAATAACAAAAAGTGCAAGGAAGAGAGAAATGAGAAAAGAAACAAGACAGAAAGATTGGTTTGACGAAGAATGTAAGAAAACGATAGAGGAATGGAAAAAGATATGAATAGAACAAATAAAAAGAGGATCCTTGGAATTAAATGAGAAGTATAGAACAGCAAGAAAGAAAGTGCAGGATATTTGCAGAGAAAGCAAGAGGAAGGCAAAAGAGAAAAAATTGAAGAAATAGAGAAGGCATTCAAGAACAAAAATACAAAAGCTATGTACATAAATATAAAAGAAGAAAAGAATGGTTTTCATGGTGTTAGAAAAAGTAATGACAAAAAGCAACAAACTTTACCATCTTGTGTGGCGATTTTAATGCTAAAATAGGACTGAAGAAATCAGATGAAGAAACAGCACTGAGCAAATTTGGAACCCAGGGTCGAAACAAAAGAGGGAAAACTGCTGAGTTTCCTACTCCAAAATAACCTGTATCAAATGAATAGTTACTTTCATAAAAAAAAGCATAGACGATGAACATGGGAAAGTCCTGACGGAAAGACAAGAAATGAGATTGATTTCATAATTATTAATAAAAAAGAATTACGAATAACAGTTATAAATACATTTTCAACAGGCAGCGACCACCGAATGGTAAGGGCAACAGTTCAAATTTGCCTGATTAAAGAGAAATACCGAATGATTAAAAAGAAAACGTCACCAACTTGGACAGATCCATATAATATCGATAAAGACCAACATAAAATTAGCAACCATTTAAAAAACATTAATAAATGAAAACGTAGATAGTTTAAACCACATGATTACTTCAGCCATCAATGACTGTCAGAAGGAATATTATCCAAAGAAAGAGAAAAATAAAAGAATAAGCCCACAGATCAAACAACTACTACAAGAAAAAAGAGAAATAAATAGTCAAATAAACATCAACAAACAAGAGTTAAAAGAAATGAACAGAAAAATTACAAAAGCCATAAGATCAGATATACGACAATACAAAACTGACAAGATTAAACAAACCATAGAAAACAACAAAAACCTAAAAGTCCTAAGAAGAAAACTCAATAACGGGAAGTGCGAAATAACTAAGCTGAAAAACAACAAACAAGAAGTGTCATCGAACATGGAAGAATTACTCAAAAAAAGTGCAAGATTTTTTATGAAAACCTCCATAACAGTCAACGACAAGATCAGTCAGGTATAGAAGAAGCCCTTAAAAAAAGGATAACCAACCAAGGTTCAGAAGATATGCCAGAAATTACCACCTACGAAATTCACAAAGCGTGAAGCACATGTAACCAAATCAAGCTCCAGGAGAAGATGGCATTATGATTGAAGCCATTAAGATCGGAGACAAGAAATGCTTTTTAATTTACCGGGTGTCTTAAAATGAATTACATCTAGTATGCTTTGAATTTCCCATAATGTAATATAAAATTTAGATTGAAATTGGCAATACTGCAGGTCTATGTCAAATTCGAGGTTATCAGGTTATGTTTTGCGTCAGTTTTGACACAAACTGTTTTGCCAATTTTAAGTAAAGGTTTGGATTGCATTATGGGAAATTCAAAGCATACTAGATGTAATTCAGTTTAAGACACCCGGTATGTTTAAATAGTTGCAAAATACCAGAAAAATGGAATAACGCATTAACTGTACTCCTATATAAAAAAAGGCGATAAAACGGATCTTGAAAACTTTAGGCTTATTAGCCTCCTAAATCATATTTATAAACTGTTTACAAGAATTATAATATCAAGACTAGAGAGAAAATTAGATTTTTATCAGCCAAAAGAGCAAGCTCGATTCCGCTCCAACTATGGAACAGACGATCACTTACAAGCTGTGAAATTACTAGTAGAAAAATCTCTAGAGTATAATAGACCTTTAGCGCTTGCTTTTGTCGACTTTCATAAAGCGTTTGATACTCTAGAACTAGATAGTGTGCTGAAAGCTCTAAACGAAAGCTGCACTGATAACCGCTATACCAAACTCATTACCAACATATATAAAAATGCAACAATGACAGTAAAACTGCATGAAGAGAGTAATAAAATAAAAGTTAATCGGGAAAACTGAATGAGATGTTAAATAAACTAGACGTAGCATGTACAGAAATTGTCTTCAAGATGAATTTCAGTAAAACTAAATTCATGATAAATCTAGTCCCCTCGGAAAATCCTGAAGTGAAAGGTCACGCAATAGAATTAGTAGAAAAATATATATATCTTGGACATGAACTAAGGCTGAACAGAGACAATCAAACATGCAAAATACAAAGAAGAATAACTTTGGCGTGGGCTGCATACGGAAAAATGTGTGATATATCTAAAAGTAACATTCCCATCCATAAGCTTGAAAAAAAAAGCATTCGACCATTGTGTGCTTCCGGTCTTCACATACGGATCCGAAACATTAACTCTGACCAAAACAACAACATTGAAACTAAAAGGGGCACAAAGATGGATGGAGAGATCGATGCTGGGAGTAACTTTGAAGGACAAGATCAGAAATGTAAATCTGCAGAAAAGAACTGATGTTACAGATGTTATAACACGCATAGCTAGTCTTAAGTGGAGATGGGCTGGGCACGTTGCCAGACTTAAAGATATGAGATGGACACGAAAATTACTAGAGTGGAGACCGCGAGCAGATAAGCGAAGCCAAGGAAGGCCACCAACGTGTTGGACTGATGATATAAAGAGAATAACAACAAATTGCGTACAGCCAACGCAAAACAGAGATGATTTAAGTGTAATCGGAGTCAGCCCAGTCAGCTGTGACATGATGTTAAATACATTTGACAATGTAATATCTGCTATTATTAAAATCTTACTGATTTATAAAATGTGAATTAGTTAATGATATGGAACATTGCCATTAGAAAAAATTCAAAAATAAAAGCGGTAAATATGTTTAAAGCAAAAAAATACTAAAGCACAAATTAATTAGTCACACACAGCTATTCAATACTGATTTAGCATTCTCTTGGCACTGAGTTACTAATGAGCAGAACGGGAAGGCACCTTTGTGGTCTAAAAAGGCTTTGCTCGTAGGCGGTGAGCAACAAGCTCTAATGTTGGAAGTGGCTGCCTA
The DNA here is from genome assembly GCA_940337035.1 of Agriotes lineatus. Taxonomy (NCBI): domain Eukaryota; kingdom Metazoa; phylum Arthropoda; class Insecta; order Coleoptera; family Elateridae; genus Agriotes; species Agriotes lineatus. Next base: position 38,004 of record CALNHX010002408.1, on the reverse strand, counting down.
TACTTAGCGCAGTGAACAAATAGTGTGACTTATGCAACCCAAATGACATATTACAAAAGCTGACTCAATCAATATTTTAATAATAATTACCGAAGGATCAGAGATGGCAGTCCTTATAATTAGACCTAATTTGTAAATAATTTTTTGAGGTTATGATACAAATAGAAACTTCAACCAATTTAAAAATGCAATAAAATGAACAAAAATAAATTTTTTTCATATATTATGGCTTTATTGGAAAGAGCAAATATTCCCATTATTTATGGAATACGATTTCATTCATGTGGCTGCCTCGACTGGCTGTGCAGTAGCGCATCCTGTCAGCCCAATTTTTCAAGACGTTGATGGTTTCGGCCTCTATCTGACCAATGGCTCGGCTAATATTCAACTTAAGGGCCTGGATCGTTTGTGGATTGTCCGCATAACGTCGATCTTTTACAAAACCCCACAAAAAGAAGTCCAACGGCGTCAAATCGCAGCTTCGAGCCGGCCAATTAACATCGCCAAAACAGCTCATTACACAATTACCGAACTTGGTGCGCAAAAGATCGATTGTTTGATGGGCTGTATGGCATGTCCAAGTCCCATGTCCTCCTCAATTTCTGGCCACAAAAAGTCGGTTATCATCCCTCTGTAGCGCTCACCGTTGACCGAAACGGCGTTTCAAGCAGCATTTTCGAAAAAAATGGGCCAATGATGCCACCACTCCACAATCCGCAACAAACTGTCACTCTCGTAGGATGCATTGGCTTCTTGATGATCACATGCGAATTTTCAGAGCCCCATATGCGGCAGTTTTGTTTGTTAACACAGCCGGCGAAATGAAAATGCGCCTCATCAGAAAAGATGATTTTTCGACCAAAATCGTCGTCTAATTCGAGCTACTCTAAGGCTCAAACAGAGAACGATAACGAAGCGGTTGGTCGTCAATTGCTGAGTCAGTTGGACCATGTAAGCGAATAATCCGGGGTTTTTGTGCAGAATTCTCCTCAGGCTAGTGCGACTAATGTTGAGTTGTTGCGATCAATGGGGGAGCGGTGGGTGCCTCATTTCGGCCTAACTTTCTTTTCAAAACACACACTGTTTCGGCTACACAATATTTCCCAACGTTGATTAAGCGTAAATCGATTCATTTCGTTCTGCGGAGGTATGATACTGACTCGCTGATAATATTTCGAGTGGGAAAGAGTTGTCAGTGTCAACATAACCTATAATTTAAAAAGAAACCACTAGATGGCCCAGGCTAATATGTAGGCAATAATGAGATTTAGCAAGCGCCAGGCCACATGTCTACATATTAGGGATGTTCCGAATACTCGTATTCGTATTCGTATTCGCGAGTATTCGCTATATTTTCAATATTTGTATTCGTAATCGTATTCGCCAAAATTAACACGAATATTATACGAGTATTTGACATTAAAATTATAGAAATATAGATAAGAATTTTAATAAAAATATAAAACAGGTATTCATATATTAAATAAAACATTTTTTTTAATATTAACCATTCTATAACATTAAATAAAAAACAAAACTATTTTTCACACTATTTCTAAAATTTGCAGCGCGTACAAAAACAATGTTGATGTTGATATTATTCACTCAAGGTCATTTATTCGTATTCGTATTCGTATTCGCGAATATTCATAAGAGTATTTGTATTCGGTATTCGTATTCGCGAATACGAATTTTTGTATATTCGGAACATCCCTACTACATATTACACGTGCACAAATGTTATACTTTGTATGTTGGTCGAAGTTTCTATTTGCATCACAACCTCAAAAAATTATTTAATGTCAGTTAAATTAAATTTAATTATAAGGACGTCATCTCTGATTCATTAGTAATTATTATTAAAATACTGATCTAGTCAACTTTGTAATATGTTATTTGGGTTGCATAAGTAACTCTTTCTTCGCTGTGCGAATTATAGTACCTACAACTTTGATATATGCAAATTTTATGTAACTTGCCGGACCGTGTAGATAAGTTACTTTAAATTGGCACTATTTGCTACACCGAATAGGCTATTAATTTTTTAGGTTAGAAAGTAAAATTATAGTTATTTTTCATTCTTCCAGGAATAAAGCCAAGTTGAACAAACCAGTGTACAACAGTGCTTACAACATGATCATATACCACATGGGCACAATTTCATTTGGTTCTCTAATCATAGCAGCAATACAACTTATGAAGATTTTGTTATTGACGATTCGAATAATGTTGAGGCGTATCATGAATGCTCTGTGCCTGTGTTTGGTATATAACTACGTAGAGTTGTTCTTTTCATACATGGAAAGGTTGGCAAGGTGTCTCACCAGAAACGCCTACACTATTACAGGTAGGTAATATACAGTGGTCGTAACCATACCATAAATAAGTTTTGCAATAATAATACTTGTGATACTTTTTTCATGAAGTATTGCAATATCGTTACTCAATACTTTCTTAAAGAATATCGCAATATCTGTTCTCTATACTTGTGAGTATACTGAGTACTGAGTATCTCAGTCAACCGAATAGCTACAGGGAAATCGGCTTGACAAGTATCTGCATTAAGATCCCCTCTAACGCGCCTCCCAACTTCATTGCAATAGCAGAACCAGTTGGAGAAATATTGTTTTATTCGCAATCACATTGTAATGTGTCAATTTCATGACATAACAACAGCTGGAAACTAGATGATTACTTGAAACTAGAGTTCCTATATATAAAGAGTTGGGACATTGGATCCACAAATCAAGGATCACATGATTCAGCAATAATATATTTCATTTTTTTATATTTGAAAGATGTAAGACAAACAAAATGACATTAATTGACATGTCAAATCAAAGAATTCATTCTTTTAGAAATCTGAGGCAACGTGCAAGAAAAATAATATTTATGTGGAATTATTAAAACTTGAAAAATTTGCCGGCTAAATTTAGTTACTTTTTTAGTCCTAGTGTGTTTTCAGGTTATGGTAAAAAGTATTTCTGATGACTTAAGTGAACTGCGGTTAGAAATAAACAGGTATTGAAATCTGGTGCTGTGAAAAACCTTTGCTTATAATCTTAGGTGTGGGGTAGGATGTTTAGTGGCAGCTGTAAATCTGGTATGAATACGAATGTAATGCTCAACAACTAATGTTAGAGAATTTGAGGCGACGTAATTCAACTTCTCTAGAGGAAAATTGTCTTTTTGTACTGATTAACACTGGCCTGAATAATCTGCCGTTTGATTAGTTCGTTTTCTTCTATTTCAGAATTTTCACATTTATTTAAATCTGGTTACCAAAAATTGAAAAATGTTTAAATAGCACTATATTGCAGTCTCGTTTTTCCACGTTTAATCAACCACTGATCATCCGCAAAATGTTTATTACATAAACGGCGGCAGTGGAAAAAGTCCGATAAAACATATCATAATAGACCACTGCCAAAAAATGACATTCAGAGAATAAACGGCTTGTTGACTTAAAATCCTTAATTTTGCTGTTCTTTACCCAGATACGCTTTAGTTTCTCATTCCTCATTCCCAAAATATGCAAATAATATCCCAGATCTGTTCGATTTTTACAATTAATCGCTGAACCACCAGTCATTGCACAATAGTTTTCAAATTAAAAATATTTGGTAAGTATTTGTCACAACTGTCAGAAAATGTGATTCCGATTTGTAATGGTTGCCAAACTGTTGTCCATAGGTATGCATGATTTGCATAAAATTTAAATTCAACAAAAATCAGGTACTCCATGATTTGTGGATCCAAAATGAGTCGCCTACATGTCCCAACTCTTTATATATAGGGACTCTACTTGAAACTAGCCAGGAAATTATTACATACCCCGAAAAATATTACATACCTGAAGAGTGGGGTGTTTCCATGGTAACAAAACATTGAGTGGGTTGTTTTCATGGTAACAAAAATATTAGCTACATCAAGATATCTATTATTCAGAATTCAATTGTAGTTATTTTTAAAATTAGATGATTGCAAATAAAATAGTATACATACCACGGTAGAAAGTTTCATCCCTGTCTCGAGATAAAGTTAACCTCGACGCTACGCGTCTCGGTAAACTACCTAATCTCTCGACAGTAATGAAACACTACCCACCTCGGTATGTAATACACTATTACCAGACGCACCTCGTATTATTAACTAGATGAAAGTTTCAACGTACAGTATTATATGGAGAACTTGATTCTGTTTCAGCAATTCATGGATATTCATTCAAAGAAGCAGGAAAACGAGCCTTCGATTTATTGGTGGACAATGCGATGCAGTTTCTCTCTATCAATTCTGTTGGTACTTTTGTGTTATTCTTAGCGAAGGTTCTAATTGTGGCTGCAACTGTGGGCATAGGAACAGTTATCATAAAGGTAGCATCTGAAGTAACATAAAATTCATTAAAAAAATGCAAATGTTGTTTTTAGGATGATCTAAATCAGTCTAACAAGTGGGCGTTATTGGTTTTGATCGGAGTGGCGGCTTATTTAATTGCACACTGCTTTTTAAGCATATATGAGGTAATTCTCTTTAAACATATTTCTTGCTTCATTTTCAACACTTATTATATTTATAGATGGCCACCGATGTTATTTTTGTGTGTTTCTGTGAGGATTCCAAGATTAATGACGGTGCTTCGCGACCATACTTCATGTCCCAGGATCTTATGGAATTTGTACAGAAATGTAAAACAGTTGTTATACTGAAGCAAAAGCAAGGTGTGCAGAATGCGCAACATGTTTAAGTTTTGTTTGTTGAATATAGCAACTTCCACTATATCAAGTTTGTAACTAAAACACGCGTCTTGTTTAATAAATTGGTAGAGAGGAGATAATATAATATTAGTAAATGATACTAAAAAGAAAGTGTATTTGTTACAGTGTATTAATACTTGTTTAATTTAATTTTTTCTATGAATAAATTGATTCATTTAAATAATAGTTGTTTGAAAGTAGAGTTGGCACGTTTAAAACAAATTCTTTTAAACAAATGTTTAAAACAAAAGCCTATGTTTTAAACAAGCGTTTTGAGTCTTAAATGTACCTAATGAAAAATAAAAATAACTCAATACTATTTACACAGAAATATAATTATGTATATAAGAAAAAGCACTAAGTACATGACCAAAAAAAAAATTAAAAAATCTGGTGTGATACACTCACACAACTTCCTTTTACAGTGATCTTATAATTAGCTAAAAATTTGATTTATAATTTTTAAGCATTTGTCAAAATTTTCAAAAATACAAATTCAACAAAAACGGTACAAAATAGAGCGTTAGTTGAAGAGACTAATTTTAAGCTGAATTCAAAAATGTAATAATATACCAGATGTTCCATTTAAAATAGGAGTTAATAAAAGAAACCCATTTTAGAAGTATTCAACTGGAAAATCAAAATGTAAAGTTTGAAAAAAGTCGTTAGCCGTTTTTGAAAAATTCGAAAAAAACTGAAAAATCACAAGAGTAAACACCTACTTCCGGTTATGCGATTTTCTTCAAAAGCTTGCTGTCTCATCTACAGAGTACAAAAAACTTATATACCGTAGAATGGTTTTTTTTTTGCCAAAACAGGTTACTTTGCTATTTGGTGCGCAATTTCATAAACAAAAATGGAGTTGGCAGTACTGAATCTATAAAATTGCGGCAAGTTATAGTTTGATAGTATAATAACTGAGTTTTGTTGTGAAAAAGAATTGTTGAGTACTCAAATCGACGTAATATAAAGGTAAACTATTTGCTAGTAAATGTGTTATATTCATTTATTGCACTATTAAGGTTTGCACAACCACTATTACATGTGTTCAGAGCTGGGCAGTAATTAATTACTTTTTAATTAAATTACTAATTAAATTCCTTTTTGTTTATTTGCCTTGGAATTGAATTACTTTTCAAAATGCGATAATTGTAATTGGGAATTGCCATCTTTGTTAGAAAGTACTTGAAAATTACTTTTTAAAAGTAATTAATTACTGCATTCAATTACTCAATTACTTTCATGTAATTAAATTACTCTAAAGTATTTAAATTACTTTATAGGTATTTGAATTACTTGTGGTAACTGAAATTACTCGAGGTAATTGAATTACTTTGTGGTATTTCAATTACTGAATTGCTGACCTCGATAGGGTGCTAAATCTCCAGAACGCATAAATAAGATAAGGTCTTATTAAGTTACATATTAAGCAAATCACAGGGTATTCCCCGTGCAATATTTATTATTTCCTCTGACGAGTCGAATAACAGCAACTTCTGCATTTTGTATGACGCGTCCGCGAGCATTAGTGCGTGTATCTGTAGCTTGTAATAGTGACACTAATATTTATTGTGAGAGCCGTTAAGTGTAGGACGATATAAGAATATTTGCGGTACATTACAGATTACAATACCTTGTTACGGTATTAAAAGAACTTTACGACACCCACCCAAGGTGAGCATCGCACCACGGAATCAGTCCTGAAAAACTGGCACACTTGCCCTGAAATCGGTTCAAAATAGGCTAAAGGCCACGGCTGGAACGCTCAGGGAGTCGGGCGTGAGTCACACGACACGTTCTGGGCAAGCGTGTTGCGGCATATATATATATATATAGGGTATGTCAGAATTATGAGGGCGCCACCAAGCCTGTCTTAACCCGACTAGCCGGGCCTGGACGGTTAGACGGGAGCGAAGCACGCAAAATAACCCGTCGATAGGATTACTCAAGAGTTGCAAGGTCAAATAACAATTTCGAGATTGCCTTAAGCAACGATTGTAATTAGGTGCCAATCCGACCGCGACTACGCAGCTGTCTCACCCACCTGTACGCTCAAAGCTCCCTCGTCCCGTCGCACAGTAATCAGTACACTGAATGGGGCGCTTATCTGAAACAGAACATGCACAAGTCGAAACAAACCAATAGTTCCCTTAACTAACAAATCATGTATTGACTCACGGGTTACAATGGGGCAGCAGAGTGCGTCGCCCTATATCTATAAATAGATTATATCTAAGAACACCAGCTGGCGCGCGCTCTAAACCTAGCGACAGATGTTGAACAGTAATGAACAAAGTAGCACTTGTAACATAGAGAGTCTGTAATTTGGAATGAATGTACAAATATGCGGGCGCGACGCCTTATGCAGCAAACAGTAATGAACAAATATGACGACAGTGCCTGTAGGCACAAGAGATGTGACGGGCTCGCTCGCGGCGTCCCAATACAGCTCGCACGCGGGGCTTAAATGCTCTCCACGGGACAGGTACACTCGCGTTCACAGCGGTAATCAGTTCAAAGACACATACCTTAATATGTAGGCGGTTGGGGAGCCTGGTACAGTTGAGTTGCGACAGGCTGCAGTCTTAGGTGGCAGGTACTTTCGATGTTCGACGGCTATAGGGATGAGTGGACATCCGCCATAATGGCGACGTGAGACGCGTCAGGACGCGTACAACTGGACGACGAAAAATGGGCCACTTTCGTTCTGCGGGACAGATCCTCGAAGGTCGAGATGAAGGGGCACGATCCCTTACTTACGGGAGCAGAAACTGGGCTCAAGAAAGCACCCACGCTACGCCGAAGACAATTCGAAACTCACACTCACAACCACCACACGAACGTTCTCTGCAACGGGCTGCGATCAACTGCCCAGAGGGAAGCGCTGCCACAGGTCACATCGGTCGCGTCCCCACGTGACTAAACCTCGGCAGCCAATCGCGAGGCGATAAAATGAAACAAATTAATGCCGGCAACCATGGTATCACGCCACTACGGCGTGTTTTCTAGAAGATTCGGAATTCTTGCGAGCGATAACGCTCGGCTGCCAAAGCGCCATCAGAGGGGGGCTCCAACCGACGAGAAATACTGCGTTTGGGGCCAAATATGTGCGAAATCATGATTCTGGAATTAGGCGATGGAGCCAAATAAAGAACTAAAAGGGTTTAGCATACGGGCACGCTGCCCTAAAGCCTAGGTGGCTATTTAAAATACCAAAATGACCTGACAGGTGCTCACCCTTTATATGTTTGGTCCAAAATATGCTCTTGTTCGTCAAGGGTAAAAACCTGATTTACGTGCAGAATACTACCCTGATTTAAGTAATAGTCTTGAGTTTAAGCAAAAATAGGTAGATTTTTTTTTAAGGTGCTAACTTGTATATATTTCACAGAGATTTGCTCGGTTTCATGCCAGGGAGGCATATAATTCGCATTCAAAATAATATCGTCTTCTTCCAATAAATAGTTTTTGAGTTATACCGACAACAGACAGACAGGCAGACAGACAGACAAAATAGAGGTGGCCTAGTTTTCGCCATCTAGAAACCCTGAAACGTGAAGATCTGAAGAAATCTCGGAAGATGATTTTTTGCGATTACTTTGCCTTTATCTTTCTCATTGAATTCCATATTGTATTCTTTAATAGTCGTTACTTATATAATAATATGATCTTTGGAAAACATCTCCCATTTTACTTACGTTTCCCTTAGCATGAACTTCTGTCTTTCTAATAATTTTGATTAGGATTGGCGTTTTGTGGCATATTTGAAAAGTTAGTTTCGTTTTTTTTTTGTTTTTAGTAAAATATGTTAGTTAAAATGTCGATACAAATTAAACACGTACATAAATCTTATTCTGGAGTTGCTTTATTTGATTTAGTCATTTGAGATTACGGCATTCTCGCCGGATTTAAGTGGTCAACTAATTTAGAGATCTCTTAGAACGAGTTTGTTTGATCATGCCGTTTATTTGATGGTTGGTTTTTTCCTTACTTTGTGGCGAATTCATCAAAATAGGATTTTTGGAAGCCTCGATTTTAAGATATTTCCAAGAGATTCTTGAGGTAAGCCATTGTCTCATTCTAAACTTTCACACGTGTTCTGATGGGTTATTTTTTGTTATTGTAGGCTTTTAATTACTCTTGTGGTTTTTATCGCTTCTTTGCTTCAGTGAAAAGCTTATTTGGTCTGATAAGAGTTGGAGACCAGTCTAAAGTCAGTCACTACCTCCTGGAAAGACTGTTCCCCGTGCTTGCAAAACATTTAATTTGAAAATCTTAACTTAGTCGATAAGCTGCGCACTTATTCGACGTGTGAAAAGCGAATTTATACCAGGCGGCCTACACATTACCGACTATAAATGAAGCCTCACCTCTCCGACGTGATGTCAACACAGATAGGTTTCTACGTACTTGTGCTATCGGTTAACTTGCATAAGCGCAGAGTGTTTATAACTTCAAAAATCTGTAAAAGACTTTACCCAGAACTTCCCTCGTCGACATTGTGACACTAAATAATTTTAAATTTCAAATTAAGTTAGGAGTAACCATATACGTTTCTAATAAATTAAATACATTTTCAAATAAAAAAAATGTATCTCGCTGGGGTTTGAACCCGCTTCATCTACAGAGCGCCTCTGCATAAAGATCGTATCTGCACTGATAAAGCCAACTACGCTACCAAGCCTCCTTCAAATAAGCCCGCCGCGCGCCCCTCTTGAACAGAAGGGTGATATTGTTGAAATGTTTTTACTCTTTTGTGACATTATCCTCTATCGGTTGAGTCTTATTTTCGGCAAATGTTGTTTAAACTTGATTTAAACACACATAAATTTTATTTTCTAAAATTTACGAAATCCAGTTGCATGGCCTTTAAATGCAATTTATTTAATATTGCTATCACCAATTACTAAATTTAATATGTTTAAATTAGATTAAAACTATATATTTCAGTTCAAATTTACGAAACATTATTCGTAATTTAAAAACCAGTGTTATTACACAATCGTATGAGTTAAAAACCAGGAAAACGCAATTCTGCACTTCTTGCATAATATCGACCCACAGCAGCGAGTTCAACGGGCGACCTTCGCTCGACCAGGAAATAAACCTGCACAATTGCTTATCTGCTGTTTTGTAATTTAAACACTTTGCCCTACTAAACTGTACATATGAACTTTGATATTGTTACTGCGTTAAGCATTTTTTATTTGTATAAATACTAGTCTATTTTCATAATAAAATTAATCTGCATTTAATGTTTGATTCATTCACTACCCTTTCTAAGCCATAATATTCACGGGGCATGAGGCTGTGCTCCGTGGGTTAGTGTCTCTACTGCCGTCCGTTTCAAGTACCATTGACTACATTGGTTTAAAACGTAAACACAGTCTTGTTTACGTGCTTGACGGATAGAATCAGCGCAAAGTAACGGAGTCCTGATACAGCCTCTCAGGCATCTCTGTTCATGGTCCTTCGAGCCGGATCTGTCTCCAACTAACGAAAAAACACATCCCGAGAAGAAGACAACATCTGCCAACCACCCAGTTCCCAGAAAATGGCCAACAACATGGAGGAATTCAACAACTTAGCTATCGCCCAAGAAGAGCTCGCGCAGAAGATAAAGCAAATATTATCCAACAGCAAAAAGGACCCTGCCAGCCGAAAAAATGAAGCCTACATCGCCAGTCGCAACAAGACGCTGGACGAACTTTGGAACACTGCAACTGAGAATCATGCAAAATTGGGGCAGCTAAGTATTCCAACTCATAATTATTTTAAAACAGGGTATTACGACCAAATTAAAGCCATATACGGCGAAGCAAAAAGTTACTTGCAGAGCTGTTCAAAAGCAACGGAAATTTCCAACCCCTCCGCAAGCAGAACACAAGAGGAAATGGTGGCTAACCCCGAGCAAAAGGTTCGTATCCGAAAACTGCAGATTCGGATCCAGAATTTTAAGCAAGCGATGGACGACGCCGAGCTAACACAAGAATTAGGGAGGCCCGCCATCACGACAAGGGAATTAAGAGAAAAATGGGATCGTGTGGTCGAGATGGACGAAGAAGTTATGTCAAACGACATGGCTTCAGAACAAATGCACTTCAGTCCTGAATATACTACGTTGGAAGACAGGTACAGAAATTTAATTATTTTATTGCAAGCGCCAACAAGGAACGAGCAAGCAGCAGCCATCTCGCTTCCTCAAGTCAAAATCCCCATATACGAGGGAAATTATGAGGAATGGGCCACTTTCAAGGACCTGTTCACCAAATTAGTAGATGACAACCAGAATATGGACGATGTCATCAAGATGCAATATTTAAAGACGCATCTTAAGGGAGAGCCAAGCCGACTGATCCAGCATCTAGCTGTTACCCAAGCAAACTACAACACCGCCTGGAATCTGCTGCAACAAAGGTATCAAAATAATCGCCTTATTTTAACTAAATTGCTAGATACCATATTCGATCTGCCGGTCCTCTCCAAAGAGTCAGCCCAAGGGTTAAAACGATTGCACGACTCCATCAAGGAATGTGTGGAGGCAATCAAAAATTTAGGCATCTCCACGGACAGTTGGGGTCCGTGGATTAACAGAGCTATCGCTCGAAAATGGGATCCTGAAACCAACAAATTATATGAACAGTCGCTTCAATGTCCAAATGAAGTCCAGGATCACCAAAATTTAATGGCTTTCCTGCAAGTGCGGTTCCAATCCCTAGAATCCATAGATGGAGCTCGAAAGCCCGCGCAGGAAAGACCACAGAAGAATTACGCTTCCGCATCCCTAAATTGCAAGCTGTGCCATGGAGATCATTACATCGACAACTGTAGTCAATTCCAGAGGCTACCTACCCATGAAAAACTAGAAGCAGTAAAAACCAATCGATTGTGCTATCGATGCTTGCGGCACGATTCAAATATTCCATGTCGTGCCTATTTTAATTGTAGGATCTGTCGCTTCCCGCATCATACTCTGCTTCATAAGGCGCAGCCACCATCAAGGCCGCTCCCTGCCCAAAGGATGAGAACGTCAGCTCATGCAGCAGCTATGAAGACTTCCAACGCTCCAGAAAAGAAGCCGAAGTCGGACATCATCACCGCCAATGTAGGCGCACAGGAGAGCCAAGTTCTACTTGCCACAGCAATGGTTCAAGTAAAGGCAGCATCCGGGATGACTCATCTACTACGAGTATTAATAGATCCCGGGTCTCAGGGGTCGTTTATCACGGAAGCATCAGCCGAATTATTGGGGTTACCCAGGGCCAAAGTTCGAGCTGAAATCACAGGAATTGGGAACAGCGAGCCAAAAATTGCCAAATGGAAAATCCCAGGTTTGATCACACCTAGATTTTCAAGTAACTTTTCCCTACCTGTAAATTTACTAATACTTCCCAAACTTACCAAAGCCATGCCTTCATCCCCTATCCCAAACGTAAATATCAATTCCTGGAGCAATATTTTTATCGCCGATCCAACCTTCAACCAACCTGGCCCCATAGACATAATTCTAGGAGCCGAAGAATATTCAAAAATAATTCTAGAAGGAATCACTAAAACCAAGGATGGCATCTTAGGACAAAATACCGAGCTGGGCTGGATCTTATCTGGAACCATTGGAAGACAACATAACGAAATCATTAAAGTCAACACCATGGTTGCCAAAATCGAAGAAGATGAGCAGTTACAAAAATTCTGGAACATAGAAGAAGTTTCCACTAAACGAAAAATTTCCCCAGACGACCAGGTATGTGAGAATAAATTCACAGACACAGTGCAACGAGACCAGGATGGCAGATACATAGTCAAGATTCCATTTAAGCAAACTCCAGAGAGCATGGGAAAATCCAAACCTTCGGCATTGGCAAGATTACTACATCTGGAAAAGAAGCTGAGACAAGACCAAGATCTAGAAATCCAATACAAGAAATTCATGCAAGAATATCTAGATCTAGGACATATGGAAAGAGTAGAAAAGAAGCAAGAAAACAATGGCAAGTATTACATCCCACACCACGGCGTAATTCGAGAAGCAAGTTCATCAACGAAGCTCCGTGTCGTCTTCGACGCTTCGAACAAGGCATCTTATGGAAAGTCCTTAAACGAAGTCATGTATGCTGGACCGAAACTTCAGCAAGAACTGGTCGACATTCTACTCCGATGGAGAACTCACAAGGTCGTCTTCTCTGCGGACATTGAGAAAATGTACCGACAAATCAAGATGGACAGCCAAGACCAGGAGTATCAACGAATCTTATGGAGATTCGATCAATCACAGCCAATCAGGGAATACAGGTTATGCACCGTCACGTATGGAACCGCATCAGCTCCCTATCTGGCCATCCGAACCTTTCACCAATTAGCAGAGGACGAAAAATCTCCTTTTCCATTAGCAGCGGAAGTTGTGAAGAGAGATTTCTATGTGGACGATGTACTCTCCGGAGCCGACACTTTAGAAGAAGCAAGGTCAGTTAATTTCCTTACTAAAACGTGGAGGCTTTACCCTACATAAATGGTGCAGTAATGAATTAGCCATCATACAAGAACTACCCGAAGAATTGAAGGAGCAAACCTACCTCGAAATAAGTGAGGACGGCTTAAAGAAGTCATTGGGCGTTCACTGGTCTCCATATGAAGACGTGTTTTGCTTCAAGGTGGATGTGAAGCAAAAGGGATCCACAAAACGCAGCATATTATCCGAAGTCGCTAAAATTTTCGACCCTTTGGGTTGGTTAGCACCCATCATCATCACTGCTAAACTACTCATCCAAGAGCTATGGCTCGAAAATGTCAAGTGGGACGACCCAGTCTCAGAATGTATCCAAGGCAAATGGGAAACATTTAAATCTCAACTCAAATCAGTAGAAGAAATTACTTTACCAAGGTGGCTTTTTACCAAAAGGGAAGCCCAAATGGAACTACATGGATTCTGTGACGCTTCCGAAAGAGCTATTGGAGCCGTGGTCTACTCCAGAGTCATCACGTCATCAGGCCAATCCAAAGTATCATTATTAATAGCCAAATCCAAGGTGGCACCAGCTCGAGCAAAGGCAACCCTACCCAGACTAGAACTCTGCGCAGCAGTACTACTTTCTAATCTATTACAACGGGTAATTACAGCACTGGACATTCCTAAGGTATCTATCTTCGCCTGGACCGATTCCATGGTCACACTAGGTTGGATTAAGGGAGATCCAGTAAGATGGAAGACATTCGTCGCCAACCGCGTAGCCGAAATCAACCACCTGATTCCGGCCCAACATTGGAACCACGTCAAGTCAGAAGAAAATCCTGCAGACGTCATCTCCAGAGGTACTAGTCCAGGGAAATTAAAGGAACATAAACTATGGTGGGATGGTCCAAGTTGGTTAATTAACAAAGAGTTATGGCCGTGCCAACCAGACACCGCCACAACCAATGAAGAAGCAAAAGGTTACACTGTGCATCAAGCCACAGTTCATCAAGACGAGAACGAGATTATTCATCGCTTCTCGTCTCTGACAAGAATGGTACGAGTTGTGTCCTATTGCCGAAGATTCATCAACAAGTGTAGGCGTCTTCCCATTCAACCAGGATGTCTATCAGTTAAAGAAATGGAAGACACCATCCTCACACTCATCAAGGTCGTCCAAGGAAGTGATCCTATTTTGAAGGCAACAGGATCTCAACTCCAAAAGAGAAAATGTGTGGACTCCAATAACAAACTCGCAAATCTCAATCCATTCATCGATCAACATGGAATCGTACGTGTTGGAGGAAGACTAGAAAATTCGAACCTATCCTACCACGAAAAACACCCAATTATCCTTCCTTATTCCGATCATATTTCCAAATTAATAATCCATGAGGCACATTTACGCACCTTACACGGTGGCACTCAGCTCACACTGTCCTATGTCCGAAGAAAATATTGGATCATCAACGCAAAGAAAGCCGTCAGTTCCAGCATCAAGAAATGCTTTCGATGCATCCGATTCAAGGCAGAGGCAGCCCAGCAATTAATGGGGAATCTTCCACCATCAAGAGTTAATTCAACCCCGCCATTCTTCCATTCAGGAGTGGACTATGCCGGTCCAATACAAATCCGAACATCTAAAGGAAGAGGGCATTCTTCATCCAAGGGATACATTGCTGTTTTTGTCTGTCTATCAACCAAGGCAATACACTTAGAAGCTGTCAGCGACATGACAACTAACAGCTTCCTAGCAGTCTTCAGGAGGTTCATCGCCCGAAGAGGACGCTGTGCACATCTTTATAGCGACAACGGAACGAATTTCGTTGGAGCAAGGAAGGTCTTGGACAAGGAAATCCGTCAAGCAATGGAAGGCCCAGTTATCCAAGAAAATTTATCCACCATTGGTACTCAATGGCACTTCATCCCCCCAGTAGCCCCACACTTCGGAGGAATATGGGAAGCAGGAGTAAAATCAATGAAGCATCATCTGAAGAGAACCATTGGCAACGCTACTCTAACATTCGAAGAATTAACAACTTTGCTTTGCCAAATAGAAGCCTGCTTAAACTCACGTCCTCTGTGCCCACAAGGCAACAATATTGAAGACACCAGTGCATTGACACCAGGCCATTTCCTGATAGGAAGAGAGATAATCTCACCACCGGACCCAATCAGCACACCAATATCTACAAATCTGTCAAATCGCTGGAGATTGATCCAAAAAATCAAGCAAGATTTTTGGAAATCATGGAGCTCAGACTACCTTCATGGATTGCAGCAAAGAAACAAATGGAAAAAACCGGTGGAGAATATAAAAGTTGGTGACCTGGTGCTAATCAAAGAAGAAAACATTAATCCTAGTAAATGGCCATTAGCGAGAGTTGCCGACATTCATCCTGCAACCGATGGATCAGTACGAGTAATAACCATCCAGAAATCAGGAGGACATCAATTAAAACGTTCCATAGGCAGTATCATTCCATTACCAAATAACGAAGAATCGCAGGAACCAGAGCCTGAAGAAAAAATTTCGGCCAACAGCACCCACACACAATCATTCCCAGCACCAAAGAAAACTGTCACGTCCAAATGGAAAATGTTTCTACTAATATTTACTCTCCTTACTACAAATACATCGAGTAAGGCAGAATTCAACATACAAAAACCAGACAGCGGGTACTATGTAGAGCATATTGGACACGGGAAGATTGAACGAGGAACATTCAGGATCGAAATCCAGTTCGAGAGGGGGAAGATCGAAGAAGACTTCGAAACAGTTACCGACATGGTGGACAAATTCGACGACCTCTGCAACTCTGCGAAAGAACTGTCCGAAGATACGTTATGCAAGACATTGGTGCATCATCTTCTGGAACAAAAAAGGCATATGGAATGGATTAAAACTGGCATGGAAGATATCATAGCAAGACGAGAGAAACGAGGAGTGCTTGGGACTGTACTAACGTCAATTTCGGAGTAAATGAGGAGGTCTATCAAGATATTGACAGACTCGACAAAAATCAACAGGAATTAATAAAAATGGACAGTCAACAATCCAAATTCTTGCTGTCAGCACTTTCAAGATTTAATGAGACCGAAGAACGAATCGATCAGAAACTGGAACATTTCCAAGAGAAGCTGAACCAAGGAATCAGGGCGATCAACAATATGGACAAGTGGTATAAGGCAACCGACTCCAACCGATTAAATATCCACATCATCAGTGTCTATCAAGTCGCCACAAATGTTATTAGTGAACTGTGCAATTACCACACAAACATTTTGAACGTTCATTTCCAACAAGGTAATTTTTACGAGTTAATAACACCTGTCCAAATCAAGCAAATCCTCGCAAATGCAACAAGTAAACTCTCGCCAAATTTAGAAATTTTACCGACCCCAATCCTAAAGGTCGACATCGGACATGATGACATCTACATCAACGTCCAAGGATACTTCATCATAGTAGAAAAAACCGAATATACCTTAATCAAGGTGACACCAATTCCTCTCCAAATTAACAATGGGTCCTACTGGGTGATCGACGTACCAAAAGGGATCTTCGCTGTGGATTACAACTTACAAATGTATTTTCAAGAGACAGATGAGGAATTCAAAGAAAATCTCCAAATTACTCCAAACACGTATATCTGCAGTCCAACAGTCGTGAAAGGAATTGAAAATAACCCAAATTGCATCATTGATGATATATATCATCGAACAGAAATTAGTCAGTGCAGCCTACGAAGACATCAGATCCAGTCCATTATTTGGAAACAACTATACATGGAAAACACCTGGATGTTCGTAGTCAACAAGCCAACCCGAATAGCTATCACTTGTAGTGGCAATAGGGAAGAAGTCAATGTCAACACTACAGGTGTGATTCAGATCTCGTCAGACTGCATCATACAAACTCCAAAGAATACGTTAACCCCCAGGCATAGCAAGAAATTCAAGATCCTCGCAGGATATTCCAAGGCCGTCAGCATCAATTTTACCAACACAATAACACCCAACTCCTTTTCATAAATTGCAGAGGAGCCAGTTCTAAAACAATCAGACCACTTCGAGGATCTACAAACTTCACAATTGGAATTCCAGCAGCACCTAAAGGACATTACTTGGAAAACCATCCGCCACCACTCCTATCTATCCAGCGGGATAACAAGCAGCCTATTGGGAGGGGCTATTCTAATAGGAGCAGTCTACTACATTCGAAAAAGGATCAACCGAAGGAAGCATCAATCCAAACAACGCCAGTCAACCGTAGAAGAATATCCTTTAAGAACCCTTAATGTGGAAGAAACAATATAGTTTTCCTTTTCTTTTTCTTCGGCCTAAAATTGGCAATATGTTTAAACTTGATTTAAACACACATAAATTTTATTTTCTAAAATTTACGAAATCCAGTTGCATGGCCTTTAAATGCAATTTATTTAATATTGCTATCACCAATTACTAAATTTAATATGTTTAAATTAGATTAAAACTATATATTTCAGTTCAAATTTACGAAACATTATTCGTAATTTAAAAACCAGTGTTATTACACAATCGTATGAGTTAAAAACCAGGAAAACGCAATTCTGCACTTCTTGCATAATATCGACCCACAGCAGCGAGTTCAACGGGCGACCTTCGCTCGACCAGGAAATAAACCTGCACAATTGCTTATCTGCTGTTTTGTAATTTAAACACTTTGCCCTACTAAACTGTACATATGAACTTTGATATTGTTACTGCGTTAAGCATTTTTTATTTGTATAAATACTAGTCTATTTTCATAATAAAATTAATCTGCATTTAATGTTTGATTCATTCACTACCCTTTCTAAGCCATAATATTCACGGGGCATGAGGCTGTGCTCCGTGGGTTAGTGTCTCTACTGCCGTCCGTTTCAAGTACCATTGACTACATTGGTTTAAAACGTAAACACAGTCTTGTTTACGTGCTTGACGGATAGAATCAGCGCAAAGTAACGGAGTCCTGATACAGCCTCTCAGGCATCTCTGTTCAAATGTAAAGCCTGGCCTATGTGAAAGTTATTACTTCCTTCTATTTCAAAATTAACCCAAAAATAAACATTTTATTTTTTTTAAGGTGGCCACCCTGTATAGTGTTGTAGTGACTGCTCTTATTTATAACTTGTATTGTATCTTTCAATATCAAAATTATTTAATTATTTATTAAAAATGATAGCGCCTTGAGACTCTTTCAGGGTTGGTTCGATTATCTAGTTGCTTTGTTAAGTTAAATTTTATTTTTAAAATGACTTTCAATTGTGTAACGACATAACTGTCACCTTTTTTGTCAAACAAAGTTCTATTACTAATCTCAATCAGATATAACAAATGCTCAATTCTATTTGTATCTTATTAACTCAATATAATACGGTAAGTACTTGTTTATAGTCAATTGCACTGTTTAAATTGTCTTTTATTTGCTATAGCATCGAAATAACAAGACTACGAACCACCTAGCACTGTTCCTACTCTCACTGCTCTTATCACCTCCAAGATAGTAATCTTCCTGGCGTTAGCAGCTTGGACTCCCTAGTCAGTCCTGCTCTGATGCACTGCTTACTGACAACAGCTGTCAACTTGTCAACTCCCGGCTGCTACAAGGACAGACCTGGTCCTACTCTGCTCGTGCAACTGTTACCTTCCAGAAACACCCTGCTTCATAGAGCTCCACGGCAAGTTAGCTGTGACAGACGATCTCCAATTGATATCCTTCATCCGCAGCTCCAAGCTTCACCAACCTATGTCGTCAGTAACCAACAGAATACCTCAAGTCCAGTAGTCCCTCTGCTATCTTCCCCAAACAGATCCTCTTGTCTTCAGAACGCCTTCACGAAACCAGTACTTAGCAATACTCAAACCAATGTAATGCCTTGTCAATTGTATTATTTAAAATAAACTATTTCCATCCAAATCTTGAATTCTTCTTTAATTAAAAACTTGCTTCTATTTAGTTCTATCATCTTCCAATTCTCTTCTATAACTGCTGATTCACTTATAATACTCTTCTTTATATTTCTCTTGTATATTCACCTCGTAGATTTTTAATAACCCATTTTAAACATTTCCACAACCAACACATTTAAAATTAGGGTAAATTTCTATGTTTTATTTCAGACCGAAACGTACATGTTTTTATAATTTGTTATTATTAATAATCGTAACAAATTCGCCTAACTACCATTAATTAGTACTGCCATCTATAATTTAAGTTCATTTGAGTCTTACCTACTTCAACATATTTTATCATTAGAATTTAAATTTAATAATAATAATAATAATGTTTATTGAGAATTTTTTGTACATTATTCTCAAAAGGCGGGGTATCAGCATAGCCGTTTTTCAACCTCGCCTGCAATACAAAAGAAAACAAAAATATATATGTGTACATACAATATATCAAAAATGAAAGCAATAACGATGTAGATAAGTGTATAAAATAAATAAGATAATTTGTCATGTGTGATACAAGCATGTATTTACTTTCTAAATTCCAAAACCCCTATAGAAGACTCAATAATTATCATTTTAATATTAATTAGATTTTCTTATATGAACTCAATTCAAACTGCCTGTTCTTTTTAAATTTGTCAAAATCGATTGCATTGATCTCCCCAATTCTATTTACACATTCAATATTCAGCCAAATCCAACTACTAGTGTACCATAACAATATATTTGTATGAAATTGTACAGGTTTCATGCGGGGTAGATATATAATATGTATGCAAAATATCGTCTTCCTCTGATAAATAGTTTTTGAGCTATACTGCCAACAGACAGACAGACGGAATTAAGAAAATCTCTTTTTCGTCATCTAGGGACCTTAAAACGTGTAGATCTGAAGAAATCTCGGAAGGTGATTTTTTCGTGATTACAATACTTCCTTCGTCTTTCAGACGAGTGAAGTAAAACTGAGGTCTTTCTTTAGAAACGGAGTCACCACATTCGCTTTTTTGTAATGGAGAACGATGTTTTAAAGCCAAAACCATAATTTTGAATTTTAATATAAGTAACGTAATAAATATCAAACTCGAATTTGGTTTACTTATTTGTTATCGTCTTTAATGTTGGACTCCTATTTCATATTCTCTATCGACTATTATTATTAATTTTTACCACAATAATTTTTAATCGACGCATTGGTTGCATATTTAATTATAATTTCGCTATTCTTTCCTCGATATGATATTGGCAACCAAAATATGAACTAAATGGCCTTCTTCTGCAAGACATTTTAAAACCAGCTGCGACACAAAATTTTGTTTGTTATGAGCATTTAAAAATTTATCTTCAAAATTCCATTAATAGAACTTAATTATACAAAACTAAGATCAGTACTGCATCTCTTAATTGATTTTATAGGTGTTGTTAATGCAAATGTAGATTTTGTTATTACGATGGAAAACTGTTGTTAATTGCGCTGCTTTAAGTTTGTAACCACAAGCTGTTATTCTTCTTAACTGGTGAATGCGCTGATGACGATAGCAACAATAGACTGTATTTTTTTTAAACAAAAGAATCGAAACTAACGGAGATTTAGCGAGGGCGTTCAACAAGAAATGATTTGGACAATTGTGGTACAATTGTAATAAAATAAATTTAGATTTACTTACCCTAAACTTTTAAACGATTAAACGAGATTATTGCAACTGCTGTAAAGAACATTTGGTATGTGGTTATTTGTCCAAAACTGCCACCGAAATAACTTATAGCAAAACACAAAGCATTCACGAACATAGTAAATTACTTGTCTATTAAACACAGCTCAATTATATTCGATAACTGCAACCAAACATGGAACTACAATGTTCACCCAATTCACACTCGGCCATTACAATACCTACTACAGGCGACGTCACAAATTCGTGACGTCAGAGGTAATTAACCTCGTTTCTAGTCGGTAACGGTTGTACCCTGGTGTATATTCGACGTTGCATTATTTGAAGTATTTGTTTTGTTTATTTATATATCAAAAGTGTTACGTGTATATTTGTGATCTACTTCCCATGATTTTGGTTTTTCTATCTTCTTCAAGACATATTTATTTACGTCGACCATTTAAGCACAGATGAGATCGAAGAACAGCTGTATTGACAATTATACGCGTTTAATATACTTTGGCAAACATGTGTACAATATTTTGTCACTTCTCGCTATCAATCCCACATATGTATTGTAATCTTGGATTATCCAGTCATTTGTATTTTTTATTACGCATGCTCTGATCTTTATATACATATATTTTTACATAATTAACTTATGTTTTTATTGATGTACAATCGTAATTTTCAGACTATTTTATTTATTAAATTTAATATTAGGTCTCTATTCCGTATTTTTTTCTTGGGCTTACCTACTCACTTTTATATTGGTTATAACTATTGAATAGTTTTTTTATATATTCCAATTTTTTTTGTATTTGGTGCTGCGCACAAACTGCTTGGCGCCCTATTTATAAATATTTATTTTGTGGAACCCTCCCATCTCCACTCAACAGCCGAAGCATCAATAAAAGAATATCTACACATAGAACCAGTCACTATTTTTGTATCGCTACAAAAAGTCAGAAAATGATAAAATAATTTAAATTACATTCATCAGCACAGTTATCAATATTTTTGGTTAAATAAATAACCAAGTAACTGTCTGCACAAGAGTATAACAATAACTAATCAGCTGGCAAGATATTCTGTCGGGAAAATGAGCTTATAAAGGGTGTTTTTTTTAGAGTGGGAGAACTTTAAATTGAAATAAAACACAGAAAAATGTTTTTAATATCCATGAAATTGGCTTTATTTGAAAGATAATTTTATGGCATTTATGTTTGAATATGATTTCGGGCATGCGACCGCCGCGGCTGGCGTGTACATGACGTAATCTGGAGGTCCAATTTTCACACACTCTTCGCAGTAAATCAGGCTGTATTTCGGCAATAACTCGTCGAATGTTGGCTTCCAAGTGCTCAATTGATTCCGGTTTATCGACTTAGACATGCGACTTTACATATCCTCAAAGAAAATTATCTAACGGAGTCAAATCGCACGAAAGAGGTGGCCAGTTAAAAGATCCATTTCGTGGATCCATTTTGTGGATCTGTTAATTGGCCACCTCTTTCGTGCAATTTGACGCCGTTAGATTATTTTCTTTGAGGATATGTAAAGTCGCATGTCTACGTCGATAAACCGGAAACAATTGAGCACTTGGAAGCCAACATTCGAGGCGTTGTTGCCGAAATACAGCATGATTTACTGCGAAGAGTGTGTGAAAATTGGACCTCCAGATTACGTCATGTACACGCCAGCCGCGGCGGTCACATGCCCGAAATCATATTCAAACATAAATGCCATAAAATTATCTTTCAAATAAAGCCAATTTCATGGATATTAAAAACATTTTTCTGTGTTTTATTTCAATTTAAAGTTCTCCCACTCTAAAAAAAACACCCTTTAGATGCCTTATTATTATTTTTTTATCCTTATGTATTTTGCTTAAAATTATATTTTAAAATGGCGGACTTACCTGTTAGTAAGCACAATTGGTGAACATTCCCTTGATCTATGCATTTACCTCAATTATTATTTTATAATTAAGATTATAGAGCTTTATATGCTTTTATATCCTGTCTTTTCTACATAAAGTAATAGTAAGTAATACTACGTTACTAGAAATTAAAGATGTTTAACAAAACTAATCTTTTATATTATTTATTTCTTCATAGATTTAGTAATCGATTATAATCTATCTACTCTTCCTTATGCTAAATTTTAGTAGATATATTTTAAATAGTTTATAAAATAATAGCAAAACAATAAAAATATCAAATAGCGTGAAAAGTAATTGTTTTCACAATTTAGATTTTGAAATAGCTAAATATCAGTTGTTTTAGTGGTACATAAAATTTTACATTATGACAAAAGTAGTAAAATAAAAAAAAATCTCACGATGGCTGTTCTGCTAACTGTTAGGTCGTCACGGCCAAATGGCTACTGAAATGTAGTTTGGTCTATTTGGTAACTAAAGCTAAATGGTGATGCGTCCATCTGCATCTTGGCAACGCAACGTCTAGTTGTTTGTGGTTGTGGATTTCTCCTGGAAATACAAATTGACCTTAGTAAAGTTTTGGCAATTGGATTTCACCTGTCAAGTGTAGTTTAGTTCGACGTTTGAGAGGTTAATGTGATTAGGAAATTTTGAGATTAGTTTGTTAGGTTGAACACCTGCACTAGTAGTGGCTGTGGACCTGTCAGAGTGTCTTTCAAATTTAATTTCACATGCTTTCGTTCAGGAAATTTAAATGTCACAACTGCAAGTTAACAACGTTGGTTAATTGCATGCACGAACGACCTAGTAATACGAGTTTACTGTAACATAAATGCATATACCGCGGAAATAAACTTGCTTAAGCGCTGACGATTGTTATGATACTTTATAGCGACACAGTAAGAGTAAATACTTTGCACTTTGATATAATGCAAATTTAGTAGTTCCTAAGCAAATATATTTGTATAAATAGACCCATATTTTTATAATAAAAACAATCGGCATTAAATGTTTGATTCATTAACCTCACGGTGCTACCCTTCCAAGCCTAAAACTTTTAAGTGTGAGGCTGCACTTCAGGGTAGTTACCAAGTCATAACGTCCTTCTGAGTGGATTGACTACTTTGTCTCAACCGTGTGCTCAGAATTAAAGGGACAGAATCAGCGCAAGTAATGAAATCCTGTTCAGCCTCCGGGAAATTCTGTTCATAGTCCTTCAAGCCGGATTTATCTCAGCTTAAAAACATTCACATCCCCGAGGTTACCAGCATCCGAAGAGGAAAACAACGTCTGCGTCAACGGACCCAGGTCCCAGAAAATGGCCAATAATATGGAGGAATTCAACCAATTAACTGTGACACAAGAAGAATCCGCGCAATAACGCAGGTGTTTTCCAATATAAAAAATGGCTCTCCCAGCCATAAGACAGACGTTCACATCAGCAGTCTAAATAAAACGCTGGATGAGTTATGAAACACCGCGACTATCAATAACGCGAAAATGGTGCAGCTAAATATTCCAGCCGACAACTATTTCACGAAAAGGTATCTCGATCCAGTTAATGCTATTCACGGCGAAGCAACAAATTATTTGCAGACCGTTTCCAGGGCAACTGAAGTTCCCAACACTTCCGCAACTAAGAAGCAAGAAGCCATGGTCGAAGATCCTGAGCAAAAACCTCGGATTTTTGAGGCTTTCTTGACTGGTCTCTCTTCGATTCAATCACATACACACAGGCCCAAAAAACATTAGAAATGACAACTGCGACTCATCTTCGTAAGTTTCATTCCTTGATGTCATCGGTTAAGGTCTCTACAGATCAAAGTGGTTCTAAGACGGTCATAAATCTTTCTTCTTATGCCCTCTCTCCTAGCGAAAATTCTATACTTTCCAAAGGTTTGAATTTTTCACTAGCCCCCAAAAGCATTCCTACGGAAGAGATTATTAGTTCGATAGAATCTTCTGTGAGAACGCTTCCTAAAGACGTTGCCGATCTTATCCGCTTCGAAACTGTCAGGTGTTTACGTTCATCTAAACCACCCAAAAGTAACATTACAAAAGACGAAAGGAATGCTCTCAAAACCTTACGTTCCAATTCCGACATCTCAATTTTGTCCGCTGATAAAGGTAATGCTACGGTAGTTATGGATCGAACAGAGTACATCACTAAGGTTAAGTCTTTACTCCAAGATTCTTCTTATGCCCTACTTTCTCGCGACCCAACTTCCAAAATCGAACGGGAAGTCACTTCTCTTATAAAATCTTCAGATCTGTCCACTGATATTCAACGGAGGTTGATTCCTCGAGCTTCAAAGCCTCCTCGGCTCTATGGTCTTCCCAAAATCCATAAACAAGACATTCCCCTCAGGCCCATTGTCAGTACCATAGATTCCCCTACTTATCTACTCATTAGCTAAATACCTAACCACTATCCTCAAAAAGTTCACTGGTAAGTCTCCCTCGTATGTTCGCAATTCAGCCCATTTCGTTGAACTTATATCCAATATAAGCGTTGAACCTGAGGATTTACTTGTGAGTTTCGATGTCACTTCCCTTTTTACCAAAGTTCCTATTCCCGATTCCATAGTCATAATCCAACAGTTGTTATCAGAGCATGGGGAGACGTCCTCAAGTCTACCTGCCCTGATAGAAAAATGCCTCTCTTCCACTTATTTCCTATTTCAAGGTCAGTTCTTTAAACAAATCTCTGGTGCGGCCATGGGTTCTCCTCTTTCACCTGTCGTTGCCAATATCTTCATGGAAGCTTTTGAAACCGTAGCTCTGGAATCTTCAGAATTAAAACCCAAGGTTTGGTTCCGATACGTTGATGATACCTTTATTATTTGGCCACATGGTAAAGACACGTTACCCGTCTTCTTAAATCATCTCAATAGTCAACATCCAGACATTAACTTTACCATGGAGATAGAAAGTAACGGTTCCCTTCCTTTCTTAGATGTACAGGTCTCTCGCCAACCCAGTGGCAAACTTGGTCATTCTGTATATCGCAAACCTACTCACACTGATCGCTATCTACATGCCGATTCCCACCATCATCCTACACAAAAACTTTCCGTTATCAATTCACTTGTACACCGGGCTGTTTCCATATCCCAACCCGATAATATCCACGATGAATTAAATCACATTCGGAAAGCTCTTAGGAATAACGGTTACCGTGCTAGGGATATACAGTCTGCCATCAATCGCCATCTTCACCCACGGCCACCCAAACTTCCAAAACCCGATCCTCCTGCAGCAATAGTCTTTCTTCCCTATATCCACCAAGTCACGGACCGCATAGGAAAGTTTCTTCGAAAACAAAACATTAAAACAGTATTCAAACCCCCGAGCAAAATCTCACAGGTTCTTCCGTCATCTAAGGATAAATTAAACACTATGTCATCTAATGGTGTTTATAGAGTCCCTTGCTCTTGTAATGCTGTATACATTGGTGAAACAGGTCGTTCGGTGAAAACTCGCATCTCTGAGCACCAACGCTGTCTCAAGTCAGGTCTCGTTTCATCATCGGCCATCGCCGAACACCAACGCGATACTGGTCATAAGATCCTTTTTGATGAAACTTCCATCATCTGCAAATCCCCATTCTTCTTTAGCAGAAAGATTCGCGAAGCCATTGAGATTTGCAAACACCCTAATAATTTCAATCGGGACGAAGGCTTTCCCCTTCCTTCTATGTGGAAAGTGCTAATTCCTAAGCCCCGCCCTCCGTCACTGAACCGCGACGGCATTTGCTGAATCGCTACGGCGCTTGCCTATAAATTCTCGCTTTTCTTCTTCCGATAGTCAGTCGAGTTTCGCCTCTGACGTGGTTAACACGTTGAGTTACCGTGCTCTTCTGTCCCTTCCCTTTGCAAAGAGTTTCGCCTCTGGCGTGGTTAACACGTTGAGTTACCGTGCTCTTTTGCTTTTTTTCCTCCTGATGAAGCCCCTTACGAAAGTGGGCGAAACGTTGAGTTCTTCGATCTCAATCATGACACGGTCCAATCCCGGAAGTCGTTTGTTATTTAAAAACCTCGGATTCGAAATTTACAACTTCGAATTCAAAAGTTCAAACAAGCCATTTTCAATGCTGAAAAAATAGCAGAGAGAAGAAGATCTGGAAACAAAGGCAACATACAGAGGGAGCTGAAGAAAATTGAGATAGTGTGTTAGAAATGGATGAAGAAGTCCTTGCTTACGAAATGGACTCAGAACAAATATACTTTAGTCCTGAGTATGCTACGTTAAAAGCAAGGTATGCGCAATTAATTAATTTATTACAAACACCAGCCAGGACCGAACATGCAGCAGCAATTTCAAGGGGAATTGAAGTTCCCAATGCTTCTGAAACTAGGAAGCAAGAAGCCATGTTCGAAGATCCTGAGCAAAAACGTCGGATTCGAAAATTACAAATTCGAATTCGAAAGTTCAAAGAAGCCATACTCAATGCTGAACAAACAGTCGAGGCACAAGAAGATGGAAACTACGCCATCACGCAGATGGGACTGAAGAAACTTTGGAATAGTGTGTCAGAGATGGACGAAGAAGTCCTTCTTTACGAGGTTGACTTAGAACAAGCCTACTTTCATTCTGCGTAGGCTACGTTAAAACAAAGGTATGAGCAATTAATTACTTTATTACAAGCACCAACCAGGAACGAAAATGCTGCAGCCGTTTCGCTCGATCAAGTCAAAATCCCCATCTACGAGGAAAAGCAAACAATCCAGCAGGTGGAGCAACTATCAACAACCGACTCTACAGCGGAAGAACGAGAGATAGCAGCTGCCAACATAAATAATGCGGGAGTTGAACGTCCAGCGATCATCGAACATGAAAAAACAGCACCTTCTCACCCACAAGAAAATCACCAAGTGCATGAAGTTTCCAAAGTCCCCATTCACAAAGTCGGTGGACACAAAAAAAATGAAATTGAAGGACACGTACAAATCATTGGAAGTTCTCCAGATGCTTCTAAAGCAGCTTCTAGCGGTGGATGTAGCCCAGAAATTGCAGCAGGAACTGCAGAAAACGAGAAACCCTCCGAGTTCACTAAAAACTTAACACTCGGTGGAGGGTGGAACCAAAAAATGTCAGCCAGGGATTCAGAAAATGAAAAATTAGATACCAAATATTTCACGCCTAGTGGAAGGTGGAACCAAGAAATGGCAGCAAGAAGTTCAGAAAACGATAAACTCAATGCTAAGCACCTAGCTCCTAGTGGAGAATGGAATCAAGGAGACAGCTTATCAAAATCTGCAGGGATAAAAATCCAGTTCGAGAGAGGGAAGTTTGAAGAGGACTTCAATGCCGTGGTCGACATCGTACACAGCTTTGACAGGGTGTGCGAGTCTGCGAAGGAATTGTCCGAAGATCCACAATGTGGAACATCGATGCAGCACCCTCTGAAACAACGAACCTCAGCAAGAGCGAAATCCATTGTCGTATTCACCCATATAAGGCGTGAGTACGCAGAGCAACGCAATTAATTGTATCCAAAGGAAGAGGCAGCAGATGGATGTTCGTCGTTAGCAAACCAACGAGCATTACAATCACCTTAAATGATGAACTTCCAGTTAATACAATAAGTGTCAGAAATCACTCACGGCAAAATATTTGGAACTCTGGCGGGATGTTCCTAACCAATTTGCATCAAATTTAACGACACAGTAACCCAAAACTATTTTACAGAAACAGCAGAGGAGCCAGTGTTGAAGCAACGAGACCACTTCGAGGATCTACAGGCTTCTCGGTTGGACCTCCAGCAGCATCTGAAGGAAGTCCTCTACTTCTACCGCTTTGGATTATAAATCCTCTCATAATTATTCCCAGATTCGTATAGTTAAATAGTCTGGATTTGGGAAACCGTCTATAGTATGACGGATTCGATATGAGACAAGCTTTGTTTTGGTGAGAGAGATTAGGTAACGAGATAGCGTTTGTGTCGAGCTTGCGCGTGGGGCTGGTCATATTTGGGGCTATAGAACAATGGACCGATAATTAATTGAAGTAGGTACATAACTGTACTGCAAAGTTGTTTGTTATTACAGGGAATTTGCTGCTTGCATTTTATTTCCTTTGTTTTTCTCCTTTTTTTTACTTGGCATTTTGCTACTCTTTGCTGTGCTCTTTGATGCAAATGGATTGGTTAGATCGTGCCCCTACAGAACTAGAGCGAACTTTGGACTTCGTCAATGCTGGAGACATCAGATAAACGAATGAAATTAGTTTGTAATGTAGATATATTTATTCGTGCTCGTAATTCAAAGTGCATAAGCTAGCTAGCCTTGATTATATTGATTCATAATGAGCAATGATACACCACAAATGTATGGGCATTTCTAATGTATATTAATCTGTTAATTAATCAAAACGTAAACTGGTATCTGTAAACATAGCTTGATCACATCATGGATAAGAGATTGAGACTTACCTCCACTCCTTTACCTTTAGATTTTATAATTCAAGTAACTAACTAAAGTAAAAATACAAGAAATATTAAAAAACAATCGAACGGTCCATTTTTATGTACTTTGCCAAACTATATACTACTAATTTATTTCTCTTCATGGGGAACATCACTATAGAAACGTCCAAAGCCAAACAAATAGCTTAACGCAAAGTCCATACTGTGTGCATTCGTTGAATTGATGTGTATGATTTTTTCTTCCTCTTCCCCTTATTCTAAGCCATCTGCTTGACTGTGGAATAGAATAACGAATCATCTTCGTGGAACTATACGGTGAAGTAAAATATCCAACAATTAAATAAAACGCATTTGCAAGTAAATCTATTTATTTTAGGGACAGTCAGTGTGATAGAACCATTCCAAGATACCTTCAAGTATATTCTATTAAAGCCCCAAAGGCAATGTGTTTCAGCTTAGGTTTTCACCAATATAGTACATACATACGGATTTAATTGTAACAATGTTGTTCGTTAAAAATCTAAAAATCTAACTTTAGCGGCAACTCATAGTGCTGACGCTATAAACTTTGCCGTTTTCGCAAATAGAGAGGACAGGGTAGAAGTAATTCTCATTTCCAACCGCCACGCTCTTACATACAAAATACATGCTAGGGTTTGCACTCAAAGCGCCAGTTTGACCAAGCCTAGTGCAAACAGGAACTGGAGGACTTGTAGGGCATTTATTATTTGACAGTCTTCTATCGCATACACCAGTACGTGGGTTAAATCCATAACCCGCATTGCACGTCATAGAAGTAGTTTGAACATCTTCAGTTGGTTTTTCAGGATTTCGTGGAACACAAAAATGGTACTGCTGACAGTCCGCAGGGTCAGGAAGAACGCCATATGCTTTGCCACAAGAAAAAGTTATACGGTATTCTGGTCGGCACACGGTAGCCTGGTTAGTCTCGGCGACACACTTTCCATCGCTGCAAGATGGAAATGGCTCACTGCATGTCCCAATATCAATTTTGTCAAATTTGTCGCCATTATTTGAACAGAATGAGATTTCGGTGCACGACTTGCATATCAACCCCGAAGTCGTGCATGCAGGTTCCTGGAAAGCTCTGGTTGATCTTCTCAAGCGATAGTCAACCACTGCAATAGCAGGCAGCAACTGAAATTGAAAATGGAAATTTAAGTTGCTGTTAACACGTTGTAATGAAAATATAATTAAAAATAATTAAACGAGCTAATTTTAATTATCAAACAAAGTTCCTCATATCCTTATTATCAAAGTCTGTCTGAAACATTCTAGTTAGAAATCTGCAATAGTAAATGATTTATTTTCTACCATTCGAGAAATGATTAATCTTATCAAATCGAACACGAGGAGCAATTAAATTACCATAAGGCATTTGTATCTGAGTTGTCCTGCAGAAACCCATCATAAGGAATACCAAAATATCATTGCCAGAAATATAATATAGTCTGGGTCTAAGTCTACAAGAATATTCAGATTTCTTGCTCCTCGTGTTCGATATATTAAGATTAATCATTTCTGGCATAGTACAAAATACAGCAATAATTTACTATTGCGGATGTGTAACTATTCTATTACGTGAAATATCTTCTAGTATAGGTATAGGGTATAGGTCTTTACAATCTAGGACACAAATAAATGTATTAATAATACCATATGATCGAAAACTTTTATCTTCTAGAGTCTAGAGGGCTATGGATTTTTTTTTAAATTTAATTTATCTTGACAGTGATAAGTAAAGGTACTTAATAATATAACCTATACAATTTTGACAGGATCACTTATCTTTGACAGAATGTTTAATACTAAACGCAAAGTGGTGCTGTGTATAGAAAATAAAGGAAATCACTTTGAACAGCTGTAGTGAATTTTGTTATTAACATTTTTATATGCGCAACAATAATGTTTGTATTTGTTAAAATGACATTACTGATATCATCTTAAACTGACAGCTGTAAAATACCAATGTGGCTTTTACTACCACGACCGCCAACATAAATTTTTAACAAAACAATTCCATAGCTCTCTAGAGGATAAAAGTTTTCGATCATACGGTACTAGTTATCAATACTAAAGTTGTCTGTTCAAAGGTAATACAACAAGTAGTGGATATATTTTTGACAAATATTTTGCCGTTTCCATGTAAATTATTGTTTTCGGCTCGTGACATTTAAATGTGATTTTGTTGAGTGAAATTTGCAATACCTAATTTCTATGGAAATAGCAAATTTTTTTAAAAATATATCCGCTTCGAGTGATATTTGGGACGACTATTTAACAATATTAATACATAACGACTAACTTCATTAAATAATAATCCAACAATTAGTATAATTATTCATACTCAATTAAATTCAGCGGAATACTTCGAAAACTCAACATTTTAAAAATTTTAAAGCAAGCCAATATTTGTTTACACAGTTTGTTGATGTTTATCTTTACGTAACCTAGCAAAACATTGTTGCTAAGAGATATTTCGCAACAAGGCTACTTAATTTTTGAGTATATACATTGTTTTTTGGACATTTTGCATGGTACCCAATATTCAGTGATATACTGTTCTTATTGGATGAAAAAAGCAAATGCCTGCAATATGACTGGCTTATATATTATAGTGTTGAATATTCAGTAGTATTTGTTGGCAATATCGATATATAGTTAGTAGCACCAAATAAAAACTACAAACAAATCCAAAAATGTAAATATCACAATTTGATGGTAGAATTAGTTGACAATTATTACACATAATATATCTCAGTTTCTATTGTCTTTAATACGAATTGGTCATGATGTAATGTTGCCGTTAAAATTCATCCAATTTAATGATATTTGCAAAACGGATTCCATCAAGAGGTTATGTTGCTGCCATTTTACTTATCGAGACAGTGTTGCCACATCGTAATGTGAGGTTAAAGCTATTCCATTAATGTTAGGGATGAATTGGCAACCAAGCATGTGGCTACAAAACACATTTGACGTTCGTTCAAAAGAAACTTAATAGTATCATTTGCACAATAAACAGCCACAATGAAGAAATTGTCATTTTTTCCCTTGGAATGAGAAACTTTTCAGTCTTGACACAACCTGACCTACTATACTACGTTTATCAAACAGATTCAGTAGTTAAAATACTGGGGCAGGCCCAAACGATAAAACATCAACACATGAACTCAGGTAATCGCTAACTTCGACGATGTTTCGGCCAGTTGAGCTGCGGTCAACCGGCTGACCAATAGCAACATTTAATTCAAATTTGGCGCTCATTTGTGGGAGGGGCTTTTAGGGAATATGTTAAATGTAATATTCAACCAATTTAACTTTACGTAATTTCTTTGTTTACTTTTCAAAAGTTATCATATGTGCTGCCCTGTGTCAAATCCAGTTTGAAAAATTGAACTGTTAATTGGTGGTTAATACTTTTCTAAATTTATTTGTAGAGAAATGTACAGTTTTCTAAACACTGCAATTCAACTTCTTGAGCATATATATTTATATTCTACAAAAATATGTTAGGTATATAGTCATGACCAGTGCCCGGACTGGATGCAGTTTCAAGAAGTAATAAAAAGTTAAGCTTTAGTTTAAGGCTACACCAATTTACTCGGTTTTACATGCAGGTAAAACAAAAATATATGATAATAATTATTCTTAAGCGCTTCAGATGGTCAGCTAGTAACTGAATCTAACTACGCTTAATAACTAGTTCTGACTGTAAATGGCGACTCGAATGCCATCTGATGATGTGCTGCTTTATAAACATTAGTTACACGAACCCGAACTTACTGTATATGCGATCCGAGCACTGGTCATGACAGATCTATTGAACAGTTTACTTAAATATGTATAAAAGCTTGAGATCTATCATCAAATACATAAATGTATTTATATACAAAAAAATTAGCGTTTTACCAAATAACCATAAACTTTTTTAAGAAATAAAATTTATCTTGATCTCCTCAGTTGGTTTCAAGTTGCTCTTCTCGTCTTATAAACTCAAAAAATAGAACATGCCATTCTCTATACACTTCTTTCATCGAATGTCATGAAGATAATTCATATTAGCAATTCCCCCTTTCAATGTGATTATAGATAACTTATATCAGAAAATCGTGTTCACTTGTCACATAGCAAAATGTATCATGTAGTCATATTCAGATTTACAAATAACTACCTAAAAACTTAGCAAATGTGTTTATTTGCCGTTTTGGGGTGATGTCATAGCAGGGACGCAGAAACATAGGGGGGCAAGGGGCCGATTGTCCCCTCATAGAATATATCGGGGGGATATATTCTATGACGTTTTTAAAAATCTATACGAGATGCTAAAATTCGTTGTTCTATTGTAGGTGGTGTGGAAATAAAACACAAAGAATTTTTTAGGTCGACAGTGGATAATTCCATATAGTCCATTTTTCTTTCATATGGAAATGCAAATGGCGAAATTCTAGGGGAACCATCAACAAGTATTGTCACTAGGCTACAGTGGGTTGGTACATAAACTTCTTATTATTTTTGTGGTGAGGTTAGATTTCATGTCGACAGGTTGATATTTCATTATTTAAATTGTAGCTTTGGCTACTATAAACTTGAAATGTGATTTTATAACTTGGTTTTAACTAGTTACGTAGGTATTGCACCAAGGACAATTTTATAATAGCCAGAACTACAACTTAAAATAACTATGGTGTCAACCAGTTCACATAAAACCTAACCTCACTGCAAAAATAATAACCAAAGTTTAGCTACCAACATAATGCAATGTAGTGACAATGCTTATTGACAATGGTTTCCCTAGATTGCATTTCCAATTGGAAAAAAATCCTGTAATGGATTTACACGGACTTTCCTTCGTTCGAATTACATCAATTTGCAAAAAATGTGATTTACATTAATTTGAAAAAAAATGCAATCCGCTGGGATTCGAACTCCACGATCCTAGGCGAATATTTCGAGCCGAGTTTTTAGTCCGCCGCTTGGGTCCCCGCTTGCACACGTAAACTGCGGCCGTGCTCGAATTGTGCAATTTTTTCTGCGTTATAAAGATACCATACTATTCTGTCCCACTTATGATGTTTACCCTGTATCTTTTAGGTCTCTGACCATGATAAAGCCTGAGCTATGTACAAATAATTACTTTTATCTATTTCCCAGTTAAAGCAAAAATAAACAAAGTTTTATTTTGTAAGGTGCTCACCTGTAAATATTTCTCTGAAATTTTCTCGGTTTTATGCCAGGTACATATAAATCTGCATGCAAAATATCGTCTCTTTCCAACAAATAGTTTTTGAACTATACTGTCAACAGACAGATAGACAGACGAAATTGAGAAAAGGCATTTTAGCTTAATTGTAACTATTATAGTTATTTATGTATCAAGTACAGAATATAGGTCTTTATAGGGCGCGTCTATTTTATGCAGAGCGAGCGTAGCGTAGCGCTAAAAAAGGTGGTCAAATAAGGTCTGATTATGTTGTACGTTCGACTGCACTGCAGAAGATGTCCTTTTATCTACAATCAGTTATCATGGAACAGTCGAACATAGGGCTTAGTTATGTTAAAACATTTTAAAAAATTGCCCCCCCCCCTTCCCCAAAATACAGTCGTTCCTGCGCCACTGTGTCATAGTCGTAATAACAAAAATAGCCATTAAATTAGATTTTTACTTTGTTGTACGTTAAACCTGCTCTACACTGCTGTTCTATACTTCGTTTAACGATCAGATGCAGAATTTAAATTATTGGGAAAGGCTTAGATTGCGGAGACCTGTTTTACATATTACAAATTAAGAAACTCGGGGAAATTCAAAAATTATTTAATTTCAACTACATTGAGTACAACCGGCTTACCAATAACAATACTCTATTCAAATTTAACTCGTTTGTGGGAGGGGCTACTACTGAATCTGTTGGTTCAACGTAGGATAGTATCGTGTATTTCAAAAAAACTCATTCGCACCGTGACATGATCAAATTGAAGTTTGCCATAACTTGATACATACCCATTATATCTTGATTTTGAACTATTTTCCTAAAAATATACAAAACACTTAATAAAAAAAATATTGACTGTTATGATTAATACACTCGTTGTTGTAGTGTAAATGCCATCTTATTTTCCTTTTTTCTTGATAAAAGTAAACTTAATGCAGTGTAAACTTTTGCCTGTCACAGTGAGAAATGTTTTCATACACAAAATGCAATCTGACATTCACCTACAGACCTAAGTTAAGATGCGACTAGATTTTTTATCTTTCTTTCCAAAGTCTACCCTAAATGAATTTTTTTTTAACCCAAGATATAATACGAACCGTAATTTTTTAGTGGAATTTAACTTCTGTTGCAAAAATATTCGAACATTTGTATACTTCTTAAATTTCTAAGCAACTACTATTGAGTGCATGTACATCTTGCATAACATATTGCAGTCTGAAACCATCTTTAGAAAAATCAATGAGTCTGTAACATGTGGTATTATCAGCTGTTGTGTTCGGTGTGTCGTAGTTATAGTTGTAGTCAAGAGCAAGATGACTGTTTTGTGAAAACTAAATATAGACCAAACAAGGTTCGACGTGGACAAATCGAAGCAATTAGGTTATAGAAAATAATAAAATCCTTGTTAAGTTTCCAGTTACGCCCTTGCTGACATCGTCCCGCGTTTTCTGTTGAATTCAAAAATATCCCTGGAATACTACATTTTTTTACTCTGGAGAAAAATGAAACCCTGAGTAAACTATTTATCCCAATAGCTTAATAACAAATTACAAAATAAAGCAATGGGATAAATACTAGTAACTCAGCTATTCTGCTGTAGGCAGGGCCGTAACTAGGCAAACTTTTATTGTAGGCAAGCCAACATTTCTGCGCCCTTCAGTACAAAAACGATATATGTGACAAAAAATACTAATGCCACTATATGACTTCTACATTTATCTCCGGATATATGATGTAATGTATTCAAACAAACAGGTAGGCATTCAAAAATAAATCCAACATTATTTATTCAAACATTTTAAAAATAAACGACTAAATGTTAAAATAAGAAAATACAACACAAATTAAATGAGAACAGAAAACAAGATTAGAAAACACAATTCGTATTTAAAAAAGCACATATTCTTATGTAGTCAGTAAAACATTTTACAAATTCCTATATATAAACATACGGTGTACTCAAAATCGGAACGTCACTGCGTCATTTATAGCGCAACGATAAGCATATGCAATATACATCTATCAGTGAACACGGGTTCAAACCCCACTGGCTGCAATGTTTTTTTTTATTTCCAAATTTATGTAATTCTCTTTACTAAGTGTTTCTGTATTATTAGCAACATTATGGTATGTTTTACCTATTTTGTAGAGAATTTTTAAGACTTCCATAATTCGATCTAGCAAAAGTTGCTTTTCTTGCAGCGCTCTTTCTGTATTAAAGACGTCGAAAACATTTTCTTTTCCAACTTGCTTATTTTAAAAATGCAAACATTATTTTAATTACAATAAGACCACCTATGTGGTAAGCTCAAACGCTAGTAAAGACATATCGATATGTTAAAATAATACAATATAAACAAATAATTACATATTATTATGCGTAGCAACATATGAACGTAGAATAAAGTTCTGTATTCGCAGCCACACTGTCACACTGTTGTGTAATAATCAGTACATTTAAATAGTGAAGCTTTTTCTGTCAGCACGTAGTATAAGCCTTGCATCAAGCCAATTTCGATAATTATTTTTTTAATAAAAGCTACCATCGTGCAGGGCCGCAGAAGTGTTTTAAATTGACAAAACTCTACCGGGAAAGTGATTATAGCGAAACATGCTATAGTAGTATAGAAAGAAATTACTTTTTTCAGTGCCATTTTGGCGCCCTTTGCCGCTTGCGCCTGTAGGCGGGTGCCTACTCTGCCTATACCTAGTTACGGCCCTGGCTGTAGGTATGCATTTGTTAGGACGTAGCAAACAGATCCAAATGCAAACATATAGTTTCAACCAGTGGTGTTCAATCTTTTTTTTTCGTGACCCCCTGAGTGTCTAACCACATCAGTGGCCCCTTCAAAGTCTTGCTCATTGTTGTGTACATTTCTCTCCACCAGCAGTATATTCAGAAGGTATGTCTACCCCTTAATCTTATACATTTCTTCTCGGAAATAGAATATTAGTTTAAGACGAACCGTGCGATTCAAAGCCTCTTTGAGAACCACCGGTCTAAAAATATAGTATGATCAAAAATTATTTTCATCCAGTATGGCTATGGAGTAGTTCCTAATTTATGAATGCAACTTTAACTCACTTAAAAATCAAATGTCAAGTTTTACATTTAAGTATAAACGTAGTTGCTTTCATAAATTAGGAAGTATTCCATAGCTATACTACATGAAAATAATTTTTAATCATACTATATATCAAATCAATAAGAAAGATATAATCCTTGAACACTTTAATAAAACAAACTAAAGTATGACCAAAAATTATTTTCATATAGTATGGCTATGGAATAGTTCCTAACTTATGAATGCAACTATGTTTACACTTAAATGTCAAACTTGTCATTTGATTATTAATTTATTTATAGTTACATTCATAAATTAGGAACCATTCCACAGCCATACTAGATGAACATAATTTTTGATCATACTATATATAAACAATCTAATACGTTGCTAAACTAAAACTTAACTTAAAGACAACTTACGAGATTAAGCAGTGTGATAACAGCCAAATATTTAATCGTCATTGTAGCACCAGTGTTGAACTACATTAGAATTAACTAAAATT